>JAJPUD010015916.1:0-12097 GCA_023553655.1 Myrmecobius fasciatus | reverse complement strand
ATGAAATGTTTCAAACCACCTCCAATTGTTCACTGAAGAAAGCCATATACACCCAGAGAGAGGGATGCGAAATGTGGACCACAACATAACATTCTCATACTCCTTGATTGATGTTTGCTTACATTGTGTTTCCTTTATCTGATATATCGTTTGTGTAGATAAGATTTTTCTTGCACAACAATGATAAGTTTGGAAATATGTATACATATATTCGATTTGCCAATATTTTAACATAATTAACATGTAGTGGATATCCTGCCATCTAGGGGAGGGGTGGGGAGTTGGGGGGAAAAATTTGTAACGGAAAGCTATGTAAGGGTTATTGTTGAAGAATTACCCACACATATGTTATGCAAATAAAATTAAATTAAATTAAAAAAAAAAAACCTTACACTTTACCTCATGGTCTTCAGTTTGTTCTCCCCACTGTCACTCCTCTCCCATATTATTCTATGGCTATATGATATAATAGCCTTTCATATACATATTTCAGGACTATATAGTTAAATCATTCCCCTCTCAGTCTAAGTACAGCTGTTGATGTATACCCTCCCTTCAAATCTTTTTGTCTCCAGTCAAAATGCCCTTAGTTTATGTCTTTAGTGCAAGTGTTTGTCCCTTCTCCCTTTGTTCTCTAACCAAGTTCCAAAGGTGCCCTGGCTCCACATTCATACTTTCCTTCAATAATTCTGTCTTGCTTTAAATTATGAAGTCACTCTCCGACAATATTTCCCTAATTTTTTAATTCACATGAAATAGGAGACAGGACACACCTTCATTGAAATCATTGCCTGTTATAATATATGTATGATATCTAGATTAAGTTGAATTAATAGTAATCATAAAGGCAACCTTGAGATGACCCCTTCAAATGCTCTAAATGGAATTTCAGATGTTAGTTTCTACTTCTCCCTCATCTCTGTTCTCTTTTAACAAGAAGAAATAATTTGTGAAAGTTAATGTATGTGCTACCTTCCTGCTTGTAGTTTCACATTACCACAGACTTCTAATACTTAGAATGTGATCAGATTCATACCTTTTACTTTTCTTCTCTTATTGCTTGAGGAGAAGGATCATAGTTAACATCACTTATTGTTAGCATTAATTTCATCTCTTTGAGATTTCACTCCATCTTTTGGGATGCATTCATCGCTGAAAGGTATGTTGCTAACCAGGAAGTTCACCTAGCAGTATTCTAAAGCCAACTCAAATCCTACTTTCCAGAGATAACTGTCAAAAATTTTGTGTGAGCATATACACCTCAGAAATTGACAAATCTTATAAATCTGGGCCTTGATGATTTCATTGCTGATGTCCTAGATTAAATAATTTAGAATATGTTTATATTTCAGATTAATCTTAATAGTGTGTCACACATACGTTTTTCCCCTGCAAAGTTGCCTTATTAAATATTTGAAAGCACAGCACTGGGTTCACTTCACTTAAGATGTTTCACAGATGAAGAGACCTAAAATGACTTGCCTAAGGTAAGACAGGTATAAAGTAGGAATCAGAATTTTATTCCAACAAATTCAAAATTTCTTGGGAAATAATTTTGTCTTTTAAAATTGAGTTTTTGTTGGTGGTGGTAGTGGTATTTAAATTGATGCCTCCACCTTTCTTTTACTTTTAATCCCCAGATTAAATACCCAAAGCCCTTCTCTTCCCTATTTATTCCAAAGGGCTCTCTCTCTCTCTCTCTCTCTCTCTCTCTCTCTCTCTCTCTCTCTCTATATATATATATATATATATATATATATATATATATTTTGCTTTGGCAATTGGGGTTAAGTGACTTGCCCAGGGTCACAAAGCTAGGGAATGTTAAGTGTCTGAGACCAGATTTGAACTCAGGTCCTCCTGACTTCAGGGCTGGTGCTCTATCCACTGTGCCATCTAGCTGCTCCTAAATATTTTTAAAGTACAGATGACAAGACAGTTGATTTATGGGTCCAGTCAGCATTAAATGTTTCCATTAATCACTATAATGATGTCAGTTCCCCTCCAACTCTGACATTTGTTAGGTAGTCAGCTAACAAGAGTGGGGATTAAACCATGTTTTACTAGTAGTGTCAATTATAATGGTCTGTCAAATTTTGACTTATAGACCATGTCACATTCCATATAAGGTCGTCTAAGTAAATAGGAAAGAGATAACAATAACATAGATTTAGAGTTAAAAGTAACCTCAAGACTGTATCTAAACCTCTTTTTTACACATGAGAAACTGGAACTGGGAGATAGATATCAATTCATTTGCCCAGAGTTTCAAAAGTGGCATGTTTCAAAGCTATAATTAAAACCTTGGTTCTTTGACTCAAAATTCAACCATCTTTCTATTGTATTAAATTGTGTTAAAAGGTTTTTCCTATGACGTAGATGTCAATGACTTCAGACATAGTTGTTGCTGTCCAACTCTTTGGTTTATGCTATATTTAAAAAAAATCTCAAACTGCTTGCAATTCAACCAGGTACATAAAGTTCTCCCCAGGGATATCTACTACAAGGGATAGTGGGGAGGGAAAAAGAAGAAAAAAACACATTGGAAATCATCAAAAGTTACACATCACAATCTTGAGAACTGCTCTTGGCTTAATCCCTCTTCTGTTATCCTCTTATCTTAAAGCCTTTTTGCCCTTTCTTCTCTCAACTCAGTGAGAGCTGTAGCATTAAGGACAAGTTTAGTAGATACCTGTCTAAAAACAGGTGTTTTTTGAACTACCAACTGCCGACATCAGACCTATTTGTTTAGTTTCTTGGAAATAATTGTTGTCTCTTCATCACACATCATAGAATCACGGGATCTCAGAATGAGAAAGTATCTCCAAAAGTCACCTAGTCAAACCTGTATCAAAACAAGAATACTTTCTCTAGTATTACACTACTATCCTCAATAAAATTTCATCTTTTCTTTACTTGAAGAATTAACAATTATGCTACCATGGAGATTATGGCATCAGTATAGAAAAATTGTTCTGATTTTTTCCCTTTCTTCCTTTGGGGTTGGAAAGTGTATAGGTAATCTAGACACATTTGGAAAATGCTGGCTTAAAATCATGGTTGAAGGCTGAGTCAGAGGGAAGATTGCCATCTCCTGAATCAGCATTACTACTCCAGGAGACCTTGGAAGGCTTTCTGCCAAGTACTTACTCAGCCCAATGATGTGTATAGCTTTGTAGATCTGACAGGATAAGAGGACTACTTGCTATATTTAAGCAAGCATAAAAATAATGAGCAATGAAAGTTCATAGAGATCATTACAGCAGTTGGGTCTAAATAATGTATGGCATTAATGGCTTGAGTTGTAACACATGGCTTCTTATTAAAAATCTTTTTCCCCTTTAGGAATCAGTCAAATTACAGCAGCACAACAAATTACAAGGCCCTTCACATGTGAAGTATTATAAAGGCAGATAGGTTATTCTGACTTTTAACTTATAGATGGTGCATTCCTATCAACTCCCTAATGAGTTTTACCATCCAAAGAGTTGGAAGCACTGAGGGAAAAAAATTAACTCAGATTTTATGACCTTGTAATTTCAGTGGAGTCTTTTAGATATGTGTATAACCTTGCAAAAGTGATCTTTGGATAAATGATTTCATCTTTGCCTGGGTTTTGAGTGTATTTTAATGACATGCAGTGAAGATACTCACTCCGGAAATGTCCATTTTGCATTTTGAAAGCTATTGGAGGTATTTTATGATGGTCCAAACCAACTCAAACCTTTCTATTTTTCAAAGATATCTGTAAAATACCAGATTTTAGACATTTCCTTTAAAAGAACATTTACCTTTATAATTAAAATGGATTGAATTCTTTAGACAATAACATTGTCTCTAATAACATCTTGTGTGCCATCTAATCATTCAAGCAAAAAACATTTTGGGATGAGGAGCAAAAAGTAACACTTTAAAAAAAATAAAAAGGCAAGAATCGATTCAAGTAAATTAAATGTATTGGAATCTGCAGGATTTCAATACTCCCACCACAGTGTCTAATGAATTGGGTGAAATCACTGCAGAGGAAAGTAATGGGGAGCCCTGAGACAGCTGTAGAGACTTTGCTGGAGATGCCACCAGGGATGCCATCAACTAACTCAATGTGCTGATGTTTCAAAGTTTCAAGACCGAACTCAGTAGCAGAAATTGTATTTGTGCCCCAAGGAAACCTTTCTTTGCATGAAGGCACTCAAGATATCTTTTTTTTTTCCCCTATGGTAAGCTGACTTGACTATAGATCTACATAAATGTGGCTACAGAGAACAAAGTATAGGAAAAAAAAAACAGTTGGTCTTGTGCTATATTTGAGTCATCAAATTTATAAGAATACAAGTTATTCTCCAACTGTCAAATGGACATAGATAAAAAGGAAATGGACATGCAATTTTCAGATGAAGAAATTAAAACCATTTCTAGGCATATGAAAAAATGCTCTAAATCATTATTGATCAGAGGAATACAAATTAAAATAACTTTGAGGTACCATTGTACACCCCTCAGATTGGCTAAGATGACAGGAAAAGATAATGATGAATATTGTTTGAAATGTGGGAAACTTGGGACACTAATATATTGTTGGTAGAGTTGCGAATGATCCTACCATTCTGTACAGCTATATGGACTTATGCTCAAAGGGCTATAAAACTATGCATACCCTTTGATCTAGCTTTTACTGGACATATCCCAAAGAGATCACAACAAAAGGAAAAGAACCCACATGTACAAAAATGTTTGTGGCAGCCCTTTTTTTTAGTGGCAAGGAACTGGAATCTGAGGGGATGCTCATCAGTCGGAGAGTGGCTGGATTAGTTATGGAATATTCTTGTTCTATAAGAAGTTACCAGCAGGATGATTTTAGAGAGGTATGGAGAGACTTAAATGAATCTATGCTAAATGAAGTTAGTAGAACCAGGAGAACATTGTACATAGCAATAGCAATATTATGTGATAAACAATTCAAATGCACATGGCTCTTTTCGACAGTGAGTTGATTCAGGCCAATTCCAATGGTCTTGTGATGAAGAGAACATCCAGGGAGAGGACTATGGGGACACAATATGAATTATAACGTAATCTTTTCACCTTTTGTGTTGGTTTTTGCTTGATTTTTGTTCTTTCTCATTTTTTCCCTTTTGGATCTATTTTTTCTTGTGCAGCATGATAATTGTAGAAATGTGTATAAAAGAATTGTGCATACTTAACATAGATTACTTGGCATCTAGGGGATGGGTGAGGATAAGGAAGGGAAGAAAAAAATTTGAAACACAAGGATTTTCAAGGGTTAATGTTGAAATTATCTGTGCATGGGGCAGCTAGGTGGCACAGTGTATAGAGTACCAGCTCTGAAGTCAGGAGGACCTGAGTTGAAATCTCATCTCAGACACTTACTAGTTGTGTGACCCTGGGCAAGTCACTTAACCCCAATTGCCTCAGCAAAAAGTAAAAAAAAAAATAAAGAAAAAGAAAAGAAAGAAAAGAAAGAAAGAAATTATCTGTGCATATGTTTTGAAAATAAAAAGCTTTAATTTAAAAAAATACCTTAGAAAAAAATAAAACAAAGTTATGTATGAGTCAGTGGCTGGATTGTAAATCAAGGTTTTATAGAAAAACTCTCAGGACTTTTAAGTAAACATTTTTCTGAGGTGATTTAGGTACAATGCAGCAAGGAATGCATTTGTTGACTTTTAAGTACTAGAGCAATGTGGACATAGTTTAAATCTCCCATTTAAAAAATAGACAATTCCATTATAAGATACTGGCCCATTCTTATGTGTACATTTTATTTGCTGAAAGGGGCAAAAAAAATATCCTTTGTGTGAAACAGGGAGAATGAAAATCTGAAGAGACCTAAAAGCAGGAAAATTACTTTCAGATAAAAAATGCTTCTAGAATATAGAGAATTCTGAAAGGACCAAAATTAAACTATTCAAATTAAAAAATATTGACTGACTATTGGGATGTCTGAAGATCATTGTTTTTCATCAGCTAACTTGAATATGAATATTTTCAATACTTCAAAATTTAGTGATAGAAAACTACATCAAAGAACTATTTGGGATTATGACAATATTGTATAAGAATTGTTTCATATCTAAAGGAAATGTTTAATTGAAATTTCTAAAACTTAGTTACACATCATACATGAACAAGCCATGATTTGAGGCAATAGAAACTATGTAAGAAATCAGAAATCAATAGTCAGATCAAGAGCCAGTATCGAAAAAAGCCAAATCAGAAGAGAGATCAGAAGAGCTGACAGGAGATGCTTATAGAAGCCAGAACTGAGAGGATGATAGAGACAAAATGTTGTTAAATCAGAGAGCTGATCTGATTGGAGGAAAGCTCTGTTTTTTGAAACAGCTGATTGGAAGAAAAAATCTCCTGAATTTGAAGAGCAAGGAAAATGCTGTCTTTTTTCACCCTTTATGGCTAGAGGGGAAAACCTTTCAAACTTATAGAGAAGATGTTGTCAATAGTTTTGCAGATTCTAGGATTAAAGACAACTATATATTTTTGTCACTGAAAGGATGTCATGTCAACTCAGTGCCTAGACAAGAAAGCATTTGTTAAAATCTTTGTAGACCCTAGAGTGATACTAGATAAAAAAGTTTAACACTTCCTCAGCAACACAGTGGCAACAGAGAAACAAGGGAGCAGAGAGGTTCAGAAGAGAAACAGGGAACCTGTGGTGCTGACTGTTCCTTAAAGAGACCAGTCAATATTTGAGCCTGAAGCACAGTCATGAGCTGTCCTAAACAACTGGGTTGCCCTACTTATATGCCTTACTTAGATTTTTATAAATTTTTCTCATTCTTATCCCAAATGTGGAAAAACTTGATGAGAGAATAAGGCTTAGATTTTTGAACTGATTTTATATTTTAAATATTCATATTTTTTGCCTGCTACTGAGAAATGTTGGTTGTGATTATTAATGATTTTACCATATTATTGAGTAAATTTTACATTTTTAAGAATTTATGGTTTCAGTGTCATTAATTTGCTTAAGTGAGAGGATCCATTGTGCATGAATAAATAAACATCTATATCCCCAACAACAAGTTTCCTCTAAAACAAAACTTTTTTTTAAAAAATTTTATTTGCATAACATATGTGTGGGTAATTCTTCAACAATAACCCTTACATAGCTTTCTGTTACAAATTTTTCCCCCCAACTCCCCACCCCTCCCCTAGATGGCAGGATATCCACTACATGTTAATTATGTTAAAATATTGGCAAATCGAATATATGTATACATATTTCCAAACTTATCATTGTAAAACAAAACTTTTAAAATTATGGTTGATGACCCCACATGAAGTAACATAACTGAATGGGCTCACAAAAAACAAATGGCAACAGTAAAAGTTTTTTTGAATGCACAATGTCCAAATCAAATCAAACACATAATGAAGCCAAAGTGTTTCTGGCAGTTTTTGCCCATGTTGCATCATGTGACTTTATGCTACACATGCTGTTATGCCATACAACACCGAAGTGCCAGAAATACATAAATATTCAATGACTTTAAAACATAGATATAATATAAACATCTGAATTTTTCACAAATGAAGGTTTACAGTGGAAAAATTGGAGTTTATGCAAACAGTGTTTGAACAATAAGAAATGAGAATATTGGATTAGTTGCTAAAAATTAAAGGTGGTGATAATGAACATATCATTTTTACTTTCTTTATGATCCATTAGGAGACCAGTCATAGCAAAAAAAAATCGCCAATTAGATGCCATGTTTCTCATTGCTATCAAAAGCATTAACTTCAAGAAGAGCCATGCCTTTAATGGTCAAACTGTTATTTTTCAAATATTTTTAAAAACTAATTATTTAAACATGTTGCTTCAAAAATATGTATCATGTTTATGTTAAGAGATAAAATTGAAAGTTTTATTGTAAAAGTTAATATGTGGAAAAACAGAATAGATATGTCTACAATTAAAAATGAATTTATAATTGAAAGATTTAACTGTAAGATATATATAATTGACCATCTTAAATGCTTGGAGCTATAGTTTCAGAAATATTTCCCTTCAAATTTTGATTCTAAAAAACTAAATTGAGTTCATAAATCATTCTCAATTGAAATATTTTTTTAAATTATCATATATCACTAAAAGTTCAAGAAGAATATGTCGAGTTATCAAGAGACACAGGATTCAAACTTGAGCTTTCTAAAAAAATTGTTAAATATTTTTTGGTTTGAGATTATTACAGAAGTTCCAACACTTTCTGAAATGGACTTGAACATACTTCTGTCATTTTGTACTACATATTTATGCAACGCAGCATTCTCAGCATTGACGATTATAAAATCAAAATATTGACCAACTCTGAAAAAAAAATATTGAAGATTCTCTACATCCTGCAATATCAAATATTCTGCCAAGATTTAATTCTTTATGTAAAAATAAAGAAGCACTCATTAGTATGCAAATTTTCTTTTTCTTTAATAAATGGTAAAATTGTATATATATATATATATATATATATATATATATATAGCAAAGAATTGTTTCAAAATATATATTTTTGTGATTTATTATCAGTAAATGTTTGTTTGCATATATATTTTATATGACCATGTACTGAGGATCATATAAAAATTTCTTGGGTGAAGAAGGCAGAAGAATTGGAAAAGTTTAAGAAGTTCAAAAGACTCTGATAGCATCTTTATAGTTATGGCCATTCCTGTCTCTTATATCTTGCTGTTCTCCCTCCAAACCTGTTGGTAGAAGTACAGACAGGAGTCAGTGAGCCATCTCAGAGAGATAGAGGGGGAAGGAATGTGGAGTTACTGGTCAGATTCTTTTATTCATTATACACAGTTCTTTCAAAATCACTAGCACTTTGAATTTAGACAGGTTTATTTATCAAGTTAATCTAAGTACTATCATTTACTATCAATCAGTGACATGTTTCTGTATCCTTTTGCAAATGATAAGAGGAATGGTTTATTTGCTATATAGAAAGTCGTACTCAGATATTAGATTTTTACCCTAGCAAAATGAAAAAAGCAGTATTTATAAAAATTGCAATTCCCATAAAATCACTGGAAATGGCAAAAATCACTCCTGCTATCATCAAAGAGTTTAACCTATCTGAAATGTGGAGTAGGTTGTTGAGAAATTCAACTATAACTTTGGGTAAACACAGACAAACAGAAGAAAAAAATGTAATGAATTTAAAAGCATCTGTACTGAGGAAGTTGAGACACTGAAAGATTTACGCTCTTAGAAATATATACGGAAATAAAGTAAAATATTTCATTAGTAACTTAAAATATCAACCATTACCAAACTTTCATTAAGCATTTAATGGCAGATATTATATCTGCTGCTGAGAATAAAGAAAAGATAAAAGTGAAATTAGTTCCTGCCCTCAGGAGCCTAGTTTTATTGGATGAAAAACAAAAAGTACACAAACAAGTATGGATTAATTAGATAAAAACTAAGAAACTAGTTATGTTTACATGTTATATAATATAGTTATTATACTCATAAATTATATATGTATGCATATATATGTGTGTGTAAGGATATGTGTCCTATCTATCCACCCATCTATCTACATTTATATCTACATCTATAGAATGAAGGGGTGAAGCACTAGGAGAAGAGATGATCAGGAAAGGTTTCACAGAGATGGCTATTGAATTGAGGTTTAATGGAAGCTTGGGAAATCTGAAAGGGGAATGCATTTTAGTTATGGTGGGGATAGATTTTGCAAGGCATACTATTAGACTAGAGAGTATAAGAATAAATGGATTTTTCCTTGAAATGATCAGTAGCATCTATTTAAAACTATCAGCAAGTATCATATGAAATTGGACAAACTAGAGTCATTCCCAATATGATCAAGAGTGAAACAAAGTTGCCCACTATCACCATTACTATTGAATATATTATTAGGAATGTTAGCTTTGGCAATAAGAGAAGAAAAAAGAGATTAAATGAATTGGAGTAGGTAATCAGAAAAAAAACCAAATTATCACTTTTAACAGATGATATGATGGTATACTTAGAGAACCCTAGAGAATCAAATAAAAAACTAGGAGAAACAATTAAATTTAGCAAAGTTACAAAATACAAAATAAATCCACATAAATCATGAGCATGTTTATATATCACCAACAAAGTCCATCAGCAAGAGACAAAAAAAGAAATTCCATTCAAAATAACTGTTGATAGGATAGAATATTTGGGGATTTATTTGCCAAGGGAAAATCAGGAACTATATGAACATAACTACAAAACACTTTCCACACAAATAAAGTGAGATCTAATCCATTGGAGAAATATCAAGCACTCATGAGTAGGCCAAGCAAACATAACAAAAATGACAATATTACCTAAATTAATCTATTTATTTAGTGTCCAATAAATTATTTTACATATCTAGAAAATAACAGCAAAGTTCATCTAGGAGAACAAAAGGTCAACAATTTCAAGGGAATTAATGAAAAAAATGCCAATGAAGGTATCCTAGCTGTGGCAGACCTAAAATTATATTATAAAGCAGCAGCCATCAAAACCACTTTGTACTAGCTAAGAAATAGAGTAGTCTTATCAGTGGAATAGGGTAGGATCACAAAACAAAATAGTCAATAACTATAGCAATCTAGTTTTTGACCAACCCAAAGAAGCCAGCTTTTGTTGTAAGAACTCACTATTTGAAAAAGACTGCTGGAAAAATAGGAAACCAGTATGGAAGAAACCAGATGTTGAAATGGGTTCATTAGACATAAAGAAGAGAAAAGGATTGTTTACTCTCAGATTTGTGGAGAAGGAAGCCATATATATCCAAAGAACTGTATCTCATAATTGAAGACCAAAGAGATTATTTTGATTATGTTAAATTAAAAAGGTTTTGTACAAACAAAATTAATGCAGACAATTAGAATGGATGCAATAAAATGGGAAAACATTTTTACATTTAAGGGTTTTGACACAGACCTCATTTTGAAAATATATAGGGAATTGACTCAAATTTATAATAATTCAAGCCATTGTCCAATTGATAAATAGTGAAAGGATATGGACAGGCAATTTTTGGATTAAGAAATTAAAACCATTTCTAATCATATGAAAAGATGTTCTAAATCACTACTGATCATAGAAAAGCACATTAAGAAAACTCTGAGGTACCACTACACACCTCTAAGATTCCTTAAGATGACAGATAATGGTGAATGTTGGACAGGATGGGAGAAAATTGGGATAATAATACATTGTTGGTAGAACTGTGAATATATCCAGCCATTCTGGCGAGCAATTAGAAGGAGGAAAGGAGACCCACATGTGCAAAAATGTTTGTGGCAGTTCTTTTTATAGTGGCCAGAAACTGAAAACTGAATGCATGCTCATCAGTTGGAGAATAGCTGAATAAGTTATGGTATATGAATATAACGGAATACTATTGTTATATAAAAAACAATCAGGAAGATGATTTTAGAGAGGCCTAGAGATACTTACATGAACTGATGTGAAGTGAAATGAGCAGAACCAGGAGATTATTGTATATGGCAACTTCAATAATTTATGATGATCAATTCTGATAAACACAACCCTTTCCAACAGTGAGATAATTGATGCAAGTTCCATGGATCTTGTGATGAAGTTTTTGTATTATCTGGTTTAGGTATCAGGACAATGTCTGTATCATAAAAGGAGTTTGGTAGAAGTCCTTCATTCCCTATTTTTGAATAGTTTATATAATATTGCAGTTAATTGTTCTTTAAATATCTGGTAGAATTCACATGTAAATCCATCTGTTCCTGGGGATTTTTTCTTAGTGAGTTGATTAATGACTTGTTCTATTTCTTTTTCTAAAATGGGACTATTTAAGTAATTTATTTGCTCTTCTGTTAATCTTGGCAATCTATATTTTTGTAGATATTCCTCCATTTCACTTAGGTTATCAAATTTATTGGCATAAAGTTGGGAAAAGTAACTCCTGATTATTGCTCTAATTTCTTCTTCATTGGTGGGAAGTTCTCCCTTTTCATTTTTGAGAGCAACAATTTGATTGTTTTCTTTCCTTTTTCTAATCAAATTAACAAGAGGTTTATCTATTTTGTTGGTTTT
>JAJPUD010015915.1:20899-35705 GCA_023553655.1 Myrmecobius fasciatus | reverse complement strand
CCCCCCAAGATGTGGAAACTAGGTTGGGCTTTGAGAGGATATAATGATGATGATGATAATGATTACTGTTAATAATAGTGAGATATAACATACTTTAGAGGACAGAGCCAGTTCTAAAATCAGGAAGATCTGGGTTCAAGTTCTGCCTCCCTCACATACAGGGCTGTGGGAGTCTGGGCAATCTTCGTGCTTCTTAGCACTCCAGGGGTGCTAATCTTTCTAAAAAGATTAATTTCAGAGCAGACATAAATCTGCAATGGTAAGAGTCAGCTCTCCCAGAATTCTTAAAACAATGAAATCAAAGGTTCTGTCCAAACAAAAAATATTGTAGTTTACTGAACTTTAAGGTTTGCAAAATGGAGATCCAGAGGTTTGAAGAAATTACTTCATTTAACACAATAACTCTGGGGGCAGGAGCTATTATTCTCATTTTACATCCTAAAACCCAGGATCATATAGCTAAATAGAGAGAGTATGTTTTGTTTGCCCATGAAGGTTATGTGTGTCCACATGAGTCTGTTTAGATGTGGCTTACGGGAAGGCATGAATAGAGATTTCTCGAGTTTCCTCCACTTGTCCTTCTCCAAGAGAGACTTTGATCCCTTCCAGGAAAGAAAGCAGGAGGTTGGAGCCAGAGGCTGGGTCCAGAAGCTGGCTACTGTCTTCCTCAGAGCACAGAGTACCTGGCTAGAACGATATCATCTAGTCCCTTAAATATTGTTAGTCTGTTATTTTTCAGCCATATCTGACTCTTCATTTCCCCATTGGGGTTTTCTTGGCAAGGATGCAGGAATGGTTTGCCATTTTCTTCTCCAGATCATTTTATAGATGAGGAACTCAGACAGTTAAAGTGAACTACTCAGAGTCACACAGCTAGTAAATGTCTGAGGCTGGATTTGAACTCAGGAAGAAAAATCTTCCTGACTCCAGGACTGGCACTCTATTCACTTTGCTACCTAGGGTGCCCTGCTGTTAATCTAGAAAAAATAATTTTTAGGTTCAAGATGAACTTTATTCCTTAATAGAGAAAGAGTTCCCCAAGCTATATAACCAAGGCTTGATTTCCTTCCTACCAAATACCAGTTTCACAAAGGATATATGTAGGGAACAGCAAATGAACTCATTTAAACAAACAGATAACAAATAGAAATTAGAGAAGGTATATATACATAGAAGAATGTATACCAGATAAAATCCAGAGGAATGCTTTCTCCCATTGACAGTGACATTTCTCAGCTTAACCACGACAAAGTCCCAGATCATTGCCAAGGGGAAATTCCCCCAAGTTAATAGTGAAGATTATGAATAGGAGCATGATCAAGGTGCTGGCTCTTTAACATGTTTACCTTTTCTCCAAGTCTTTCTTTTGGGGATCTGAAAGGGATCTAGTTATATGTTTTCTATCTTGAAACTAGAAACTGTAAGACCAAGATCTTTCTTCTCCTAAGCTCTCACCAATTCTACTATTCACTCAGGGGTGGAACATCAAATCTATACTAAAGAGGAGAGTTTTATGCAAATGAACTTTATACCTAAATTACCTAAGTAAGAATCTGAGGCAGGGTTCAAAGTGATCTTCCTGACACAGGCCAGCATTCTGTGTGCTAACAAGAGGGAACTGTGGTCCAGGCAAATCACTTGCCCAAGAACTAAGAAAGTAGGGATTCAAACCGAGGTCCTCTGATTCCAAATATTTTGCCTTTTTTACTGCCCTGCTTCTCAAGATGAGCAAGAGTTTGGTAAGGGTGAGGGCAGAGGAGGGAAGGAAAGATGTGAGACTCCTATCCCCTCATATAGAGCTGCATGACCTTAGGCACATCACCTAACCTCAGTTTGACCTAAAAGTTTCAGAGTCCCTTCCAGTTCTAAATCTATTATCCTAAAAAGATTCTATGCCTAGATGATCTCAAAGTCCTTTCCAGCTCTGGATCCTATAATTGGGGCACTAATGCATTGTTGGTAAAGTTGTGAACTGATCCAACCTTTCTGGAGAGCAATTTGGTACTATGTCCAAAGGGTTATCAAACTGCATCTCTTTGATCCAGAAGTGTCTCTACTAGGTCTCTATCCCAAAGAAATCATAAGAGAGGGAAAAGGCCCCACATGTGCAAAAATGTTTGTAGCAATCCTTTTTGTAGTGACAAGGAACTGGAAACTGAGTGGATGCCCATCAGTTGGAGAATGGCTGAATAAGTTATGGTATATGAAAGTAATAGAATATTTTTGTTCTCTAAGAAATGATTAGCAGGCTGATTTCAGAAAAGCTTTACATGAACTTACATGTAAAAGTTTACATGAACTGAATCTAAGTGAAGTAAGCAGAATGAAGAGAACATTGTACACATAACAAGATTATGGTATGATCAGCTATGATGGACTTGGGTCTTTCCAACAATGAGGTAATTCAAGGCAATTCCAATAGACTTGTGATGGAAAATACTATCCAAAACCAGAGAGAGAATTATGGAAACTGAATGTGAATCAAAGCATAATATTTTCACCTTTTTTGTTGTTGTTTGGTTGGTTGGTTGGGTTTTTTTGTTTGTTTGTTTTTTCCCCCTCTTTTGATTGGATTTTCTATGTGCAGCATGATGAATATGTAAATATGTTTAGAACTGCACATGTTTAACCTATATTGGTTTACTTGCTATATTTGAGAGGAGGAGGGGGGAAAGTGAGGAAAAAAAAATTGTAACACAAAGTTTTGCCAAGGTGAATACTGAAAACTATCTTTGCATGTATTTGGAAAAATAAAATACTATTTTTTAAAAATTAAGTTTATTCAATCATATTTCTCTCACTAAATTTACAATAGTATATAAATAAAAATTATTTTAAGAAGTTGATTTTTTGATATTTATCTCATTAACAATTTCTGTTCTATTTGAAGGTTTCATAATGTATAAAATCTATTAGGAAGCCAATGCATACATATAATGCATAAATATATGAGAGTGTATTCAAATTTTTTTTCATGTATTTAATTTTTTTTTAATGATAAGACAAATAATCAAAAAAGTCTGGAGACCAACTATTTAAAGGTTTAAATGCTGAAAGTCTACAACCATGTACTTAGCAACCATTTTAAAAGAAAAGAACTACATTTTCCATGAGGTCCAGCCCTAGGCTGAGACTACCACTCCCAGAATCCCTTAGGGCTGGCCAGTTTCAGAATTAACTCAGTCTTATCAGAACCCACTTAATGACATCATGTCTAAAGGTGACATCTCTATTGCTTTGACTAGGTTAGAACTGGGTTAGATTGAATCAAACCATCAATTTCTTCAATCAATCAAAGTCATTGAGTGAGAGACTGGGTTAAGCTCTTTCTTATTTGCTTTTGATAGACAGGAAATCTGATAATTAGGAGGAGGAAAGTAACTCAGGCTCAGAGAGACAACTTGATGCTATGATGGAAAGTACTGAATTTGGAGGCAGAATTTGGGCTGAAATTCTGACTCTACTGGTCAACTGTGTGCTCTTGGACAAGTCATTTGGCATTCCTTTATGTAGACCCATTTGCTGTCCAGCCAGTCCTGGGGCATTTGTCCTCTTCCGCTTTAGCTCTGGGCTTACTCTTTCCACCCCAGACTGAAAACCTAAGGGGAAATCTTTTGAAACTTCGATTTGGCTCAAGTCTAGAGTCTCCTTAAAATAAGCAATGGAAAGATATTCAATAGACAATATAGACAGTTATAGGACAGCTATCTATTTCACACACACACACACACACACACACACACACACACGAAATGCTAAAAATACAAAAAAAAAATACAAAGTACACACAGAGAAAGCATAAATATGATACTGCTAATCAATATTCCCACTATTCTCTCTTGATAGGTTGACATTAAAACATAAAAGGATTGTCAGTTGGGTATTTCATTCACTCAGTACTGTCTACATAACTCCCTCATGTCTTTTAGCAAACCAGACCAGAGCTTTGTCTTAGATGGCTGTTTCTCTTGTCCTCTGAGAAGCTCTGTAGTTACTTGAGGAGGTATTTCCTACAGTAAAGTCTACATCAATGAAGAGACCCAGGAGATCTTGACATTTCTGACTTCAAGAAGTTTTAGATCTAAGGGGAATTCAAATATAGGTTTCTTAGTGATAGCACTTTGCAATAGGTGAAAGAGGAGATTCTTTGCCTCGATTGCTACCTAGTCTTGATCACCGAATAAGTGTGACCTCAAACTGAGTCCTGTTGGACCTTAGCTTTAAAAAGTCAAGGTCTCCCCCTGCATCCAGGGACATCTGCAGGCGTCCATATCTTGCCACCCAATTGACTCAAGAGGGGGGAGTGAGGCAGGTGATCTTGCCCAGCCTCCCTCACAAATCCAATTCACTTGCATGTCACTGTAACACCTCCCTGAGCTTATGGTCCTCTTCAAGAACAGAGAACAAACAACAAAACAACAAGTGAGTGCTCTCTCCCTTTCCAAAATCTTCTCACTTTGTCCTCTCTTTCCTTCCCTCAAAGTCCCCTCCTCCCATTGCCCCCTTCTCAGAAGTGACCATTTCAGGATTTCAGAATTTGGTCTTCAGAGTTACCTTAGTTTCCTTATCCAAAACATGATAGATTTTCAAGTAG
Source organism: Myrmecobius fasciatus (assembly GCA_023553655.1). Classification (NCBI taxonomy): domain Eukaryota; kingdom Metazoa; phylum Chordata; class Mammalia; order Dasyuromorphia; family Myrmecobiidae; genus Myrmecobius; species Myrmecobius fasciatus. The sequence goes on along the minus strand of JAJPUD010015915.1, from coordinate 31,111 downwards.
GCTTTATTATTCACCCTGTGTCTTTCCCTTTTCCTTGGATCCCTTCAGAATTGGTACCTTCAGGACAGACTTAGGTGAGAGTGGAAAACACTTTTCCCCTTATATCTGTTTCTGGAGTCCGGAAGGTAGGGTAGGGTTCTGATCCTGGTGTTGGTGAGAAATGAATGATGGAAAAGCTCATTAGGTTTATTTCTTGGGTTGTTTCAGGGATGGAAATTTAGCCATTTTTGTTTTTGGTATCAGAAGTTCCAGACCCTTTTGTAAGACCAAGGCAGGGGGGTGTGTTAACTTTGATCTCTGCTTGCCTTTGCTGGCCAAGGGGATGGCAGCGTCCCTTCGGTCCTTCCCTCATCCTATTTCCCTCCCCCCAATTTGCTATTTACCATATCTGGTTCTGCAGCTCGGTAGAGGCCAGGAGCATAAACAGTGGCATTAGGGGTGATGGATACTGACACCCCACTTCCTATTTGGAAAGATGTTTGAATCCCTGAAGGGGAGTTTGGGGAGAGGGAGGTGGTATAACCTCACCCTCAACTTGGAATTCTTCCTTCCTCTCAGTTGCATACCACTCCTACTGTGCAAGAAATAAAGATTGCAGGGGGGAGAAAATATTTATCCCAGAGAAGAGGAAGTCCAGAGGTTGAAATGAGTTCTCCTGTGTCCCTAGCCTTTCCTATATCAGTGACTTTATACATTTGAGATGCTATGGTCCTCTATGTTGGGATGATTCTTGCTCACCCAAAGGTGAGCCTTTTAATCTAGGCATCTAGTTCTCCAATACTCTCCTTCCCTTCTTTCCAGAGGGAGCAATGGTTTGGCAAAATGCCTTGGGAAATGTGGGCAAAAAGATGGAAACCTTGGGGCAGGAGTCCCAGAGTAGGGGAGGAAGGGGAGGTAGAGGGCAGGCAGGATTCTTTGTCTATCTTTGTCTTTCTCCTCCACCTCACCCCCCCCCAGCCTGATCCCTGCTCCCGCCCCCTTGATATCCCAGACTCCCTGGCTATTTAAACTCAGTGCCCGGAGCGGGCACTGTCCTTGTGCCCGTCATCCATCATTCACCATGCCTCCCAAAAAAGACGCTCCTGTGAAGAAGCCATTGGGACCTTCTGCCCCCAAACCTGCTGCCAAGCCAGCCGTGGCCCCTCAGGGAAAGCCCAAGGTTGAACCAGCTGCTCCCCCTGCCTCAGCAGCTCCCGCTAAACCTCAGGAGCCCCCCATTGACCTCTCCAAAGTGGTGGTGAGTCTCCTAGGCATAAGGGTCAAGATGAAGGGAAAGGGGCAGGGATGGGAGATTGGGGAAGCATATTTAGCATACATGGATTTGGAGAGATGATGAATGGGGGGCTTATAGATGGAATCGGGAGAATAGGGGAGGACTAAAATGGCTGTGAGGGTTTTCTTAGCTCCCCCATAACAAACTCAGAAGCCAGACACTAAATCTGTAGAATGAGGTTATCAGAAATCTGAATCCAAGCACAAGATTTTGCTGTTCCCATGTTCATTTTCCCCCTCTTGTCTCTTCAATATGGCACATAATGGCACCCCTTTACACCTTGAATAGAGTACAAAGATGTGGGGAACAGAGAATCTGGGAACAGAGATGCTCAACTCCTTGGGACTATCAGTATCCATTCAATACTCTCACTCTTCATGGCCTGTGAAAGGGGCTAAAAGAGAGGGAATGAGACCATTTGTCTGAGAAGGGAGGGTGGGGAGTGGGACTTGTTAGACAATCACAGCTGGGGGTGTGGGGGTAAATTTAGCTTTTGTTCAACTGTGGGTTATGTGAGGGATGCAGGGTTGGAAGAGCCAGGCGAGGGGAACAGGTGGTGCTGGATTAGCATGGTTTCCCAGGAAAGTCTCCCTCCCACATACCCTCTGCTGGTATTCTCCTAAAGCCCGGAGCTGAGAATGGGACTCAGGCGCTCTTCATTCCCAGCAAGGTCCTTTTGAGCCACTCCATAAAGACTGCCAATTATAAGGGGTCAGGGAAGGGAGGGGCTGGCCCAGTCTGGGGGTTTCATGGCACCCCAGCCATCTTCACACTGTCTTTTCCTTCACAGATCGAGTTTAACAAGGACCAACTGGAGGGTGAGGAGACCATAACCACCCACCCCCACCCTCCTCTCCTAACTCTCTTGTCACTGTCTTGTCTTTCTGTCTCCCTATGTCTGTCTGTCTGTCTCTCCTTTTTTTTTTTTAAACCAGCCTCAGAGCTGACTTCCACATTAGTTCTGTCCTCAGAATTTCTTCCTCCTGCTCTGTTCTACCTTAATCCATTATTCTGATTCCTGCTTCCAACCCATGGAAGGAGGGAACCCCCTTTGGCTAACCCTAATTTATTCCCCATTCCCAGACTTCAAAGAAGCCTTCCAGCTGTTTGACCGGATAGGAGATGGAAAAATCTTATACAATCAGTGTGGAGATGTGATGCGGGCCCTAGGCCAGAACCCTACCAATGCTGAGGTGCTCAAGGTCTTGGGTCACCCAAAGAATGATGGTGAGACTTCAGGAATGGTGAGGGGTCACAGGAATGATGGTAGTGGGACAAAAGCTCAACAGGTGATGTTAAGGACTCCAACAGAGAGTTGAGTCAACTGGTGTGTTTTCCCTAATAGTAATTTTGGTGAGAATGGTTCTTTGTCTAGGATCTAGGAATTCTATAGGGTTTCTTTAGAAATTCAGTTCAGTTAGAAGTTGGACTAGAAACTTTCTGTGATACTGTCCAACTCTGAGCTTTTGTAATTCTATAATAAAATGTAAGGGATTAATAAAAAACAGACAAACTGGGACAGGACAGAACTGGCTAAGTTTCATAATTGTTGATTTAAAAGAATAGCAGTGGTACATGAATTGATGAATATAACTTTGTTGTAGTTATTCAGTCATATTCTACTCTTCACAAGTCCATTTGGGGTTTTCTTAACAAAGATAATAATTTGTGTCATGAAAACAAAATCTATATGCACTTAAAGTAAAATTTTATTTGTTAAAAAGTAAAAAAGAAAAACAGCAGAACTAAAATGATACAGATGCATTGAAGGGGGCAGTTCTAATGGGACTGCCTCCTGGCTAGAGATCCCAGGTAATGAGGGTTGGGTTAAGGAATCACAGGAAAAGGTTACTTAGGACCCTCTGTCCTCTCCTCCCCACCCCCATTCCCTCAGAACTGAACTCCAAGCGTGTGGACTTTGAGACCTTTCTGCCCATGCTCCAGGCTGTAGCTAAAAGCCGGGACCAAGGCACATATGAAGACTATTTGGAGGGACTTCGAGTGTTTGATAAGGAAGGGAATGGTACAGTCATGGGGGCTGAACTCCGACACGTCCTCACTACCCTGGGTAAGATTGGGAGGTAAAAGAGATGGCACATGGGTGAGGTCATGATGGAGGAGAAGTCTGCTTGAGATTAGGGGAAAGATCCCAGATTTATGGGATCGATTTATACTCAGGGTCCAGCCTAAGCAAGGAAATGACATTTAGCGGAAGGGACATATTTGAAGAAGCAAGAATAATAAGGGATGTAGCTGAGATGAGGAAGATCCCAACTCCAGAGAACATGACCTGAGATTTCTTAATGTTCTGACAACCTCAAGTGCCAAGTGGGAAGGGCCTTGGCATCCAGGTCTTTTGCCAAGATTGTGTGGCCTGGGAGCAAGTCATTGTCATTCTTTGTCCAGGAGACTATGGGCTTCCTGGGTATTCTGCTGGTAGGACTACATCATTTTGAAGAAAGTGATACATTAATATAATATACATTAATAATATATAATGGGGAACATGGGACTAAGGGGAAGAGGGAAAGGAAGGGAAAGAGAAGGCTCAGTTTGGGGGGCAAGATGAAGTACTGCTCCTAAATCGTATGGCTGAGATTGGGTGGGAGGGAGTGCATTCCAAATTTTTCTCTTTCTGCTATAAGGGGAGAAGATGACTGAGGAAGAAGTGGAAACTCTCCTGGCTGGCCATGAAGACAACAATGGCTCCATCAACTATGAGGGTGAGAGGATGGGGAGGAGAGCAGAAATCAAGAAAGAAGTTGGGAGGGTGTGTGTGTGTGTGTGTGTGTGCTCCAGGGGAGACACGCTCTGGGAGGTGCTGTGGGTCTTGGGAGCGGAGGGACAGGAGAGCAGGGGTGCTTGCTTCTGATCACCTCTTTCACCTTCCTTCTGCAGCCTTCCTGAAACACATTATGTCAAGCTGAGGCCCTAAGGTAGAGTAATTCCCTACCCCATCCCACCCCTGTCTCCTCAGCTTCATCCCTACTTTTTTCTTTGTCCCCTTTGGAGCGTTAGAAGCATTAAGGTGTCCTGGAAATATCAGTGAATATGGACTCAAGTCCTTAGGTTCAAGTTGTCATCACTACTAATAGTCACATCACTGCATTTCCAAAACCCTATGTTTTCATCTGTAAGATGTGCTCAATAATATTTGTTTTCTCAGTCTCACAAGGCTGTTGTGAGGACAAACTCAGTGTAGGAAAGCGTTAAAACCACGCAGAATGTAAATAGAAGTTACTTCTATCGGTTCCCCTTCTCATTTTTTCCCCTGAGGCAATTGGGGTTAAGTGACTTGCCCAAGGTCACACAGCTAGGGGAATGATAAGTGTCTGAGGACAAATTTGAACTCAGGTCCTCCTGACTTCAGGGCTGGTGCTCTATCCACAGCGCCCCCTAGTGTCCCCAGTTTCCCCTTCTCTAGGAGAACTCTCTCCTTGCTCCTGAGGGGGGGAGATGATGGTGACAGGAGGGGAGTGGGTGGGGGACAGCAGTGCCCTAGCTCCCAAACCAGCAGAACACTTTTGTCTCTGTAGATCCTACTTCTCTCCAGCCAGACGGTTTTCCTGCATCCTGGCGAGATGAAAGTCCTGTGCCTTATACATAGTAGGCACTGAGTAAAATGTTGCTTTGAGAGTGAAGAAGGATGGTGTGAGAAGGGACCGACGCCTGTATGTCCCCCTGCTCTCACTATTTTCCATAATAAAGAAATGGACTTCCAGCTTCTGGTTTGTTATTTGAGGGGGTGGGGAGGATGGTCTGTGCCTGTGTGTAAGATATCTTCACCCCTTCCATGCCCATCAGCCCTTCACCCCCATTTCCTCCAATGATTGGTCCTTGAACGAGGTTTGATGAAAAAAGTCAGAGCACCTGGTTTCACGTGCCATTTGCTGTGTTACATTAATAAAGTCATTGGATCTTGCTTTAGTTTAACCACAGTTTACTCTCTGTAAAATGGGTGGGGAGGGGAAGACCGGACGACTTCTATGCCTTCCAGCTCTCAATCTAGGACACTCCAATTCTGCACATTCCCGGGCCTCACTGCGCCCCGGTACACTAACTAGAAAGAAAGTGGGCAGTTCTGCCTAGGGTCTAACTTCCATAAGTAATAGAGCTGGAAAGACCAAGAACTAGAGATCATTTAGTCCAGTCTCTTCCTTTCACAAACCAGGAGCAAACTGAGGCCCAGAGAGGTTGGTGACTTGGCTTTACAGCCACACAGTTTACTCAGAAGGGGTTCAGAGGTGGCTTGGAGCATGGGGGCGGGGGAATCGAAGATCTGGAGTGAGTCAGAGGCCCTAGGTTTGAATCCAGGCTCCCGCCCAGCCCGAGGATTCAGTCTGATCCCCGAGGATGAGTCCAAGTTTGGGGCATTTTCTGTTGGTCCCTCCAGCCCGGGCGGCCACCCCGGCCCAGCAGGAGGTGAAGTAGCATACATAGCTCCGGGGTTTCTGGCGACACTCCCAGAATAGGAGTAGCTCCCATCCCACTTTCTCCTCCCCCTCCCTCCCTCCCCCGACAAGTCCCGAAATGCTCGGCTCCAACCCGCCTAAAGAATAACCCAGCAAGCTCATCTGCATAAACCTCAGGCTGGGCCTCCGATTGGCTAAACCTGTGGAGAGTGACGTCATGGGACGCGCTAAGGGCAGATTGGAACTGGAGAGAGACGGAGCCATTACATAGCGCAGCAGCAGCAGCGGCAGCGGCAGCAGTGGCAGGAGCACTGGGCTGCACGGCCAAGATGGTGGGGCCCTGGAGAGGGGCAGGAAGGCTAGGAGCCCCAGCTAGGGCCGTGGGGGTGACTGCAGGGGACCGGGGAGAGTTGGAAGGTGCCCCGAAGAATCAGCATAACCTACCCTTAGAGTCCGCAGATTGCTATATGTTGTTTAAGCTTGGGGGCCCAGGACTGGGAGGGCAGGGAGGAGGGACTCAGTTTGGAGTTGGACGATGCCTTGGGGACCGGCCGGTCCCATGCCCTCGTTTGGCAGCTGAGGAAATAGGCCCAGAGGAGTTGGAAATTGTAGGAGGGAGACGGGGGGGGGGGGGCCTTTGGGTGTGGAGGCCTGGATGCTGACCTCTCCTCCCCTCTCTTTGTTGGGCCACAGTGTGACTTCACGGAAGATCAAACGGCAGGTGAGTGGCCTCAGACCCGGCCTGAAGGGGGCGGGGGCATGCCCTGGGCCCCATTCTGCTTGGACCTCCCTCCAGCATCCATTCCCGCACATCCACCAGGGGTGTCTGTCTCCTTTCTCCTCCCGTTTCCTCCATTTTTTTTCTCTTACTCTTTCCTCTTCACTCTCCTCCTCTGTAGCTGTGAGCCCCAGATATTGGGTGAGTTTGTTGTCGGGGGCTGCTTTGTGAAGACTTACATAACTTCGTTGTGCTGTGGTGGTTTGGGGAGTGAGTGTTAGGCTGCCTGCCCTTGCCCTCTCTCCCTATTAACCGACTTCCGTCCTCTCTTCCTTATTTGTGACTCAACTCTGTGTCCACTCTCCCCTATTTGCTGGCTTACAACTGGGGGAAGGGCTGAGAACTGTGCCTCGGAGAGTGTGGGGCATCAGTCTGGGTCCTGGGAATTTGAGTGGGAGCGAGCAGGGGCTGGAAGCCTGGCTGCAGCTCTCTGCCCTTGCACAGGAAGCGCTGCCTACTTAGGGAATAGGAGAAAAACCTGGCCCTTTTGGGATGTCCTGAGCCCTGGGCTGCACCTACTTCCTTATAAGGACTGGAACCCAGACTGGGCGGTGGCGCATTCCTCCCCCAGAAGTTAAGGCGGGGCTGAGTTGAGCGGAAGAGAAATGAGGGGTATTAGACAGATGGAGTACCCCCAACCCAGGCAAGTGATCAGGAAACTTACGTGGAATTATCTGGGTCTTTTGAGAAACCTGATCAGAAGTGAAACCAGATTCAGTACGGTAAAGTTACCCGGGAGTTTGGTTTCTCTCTGCTAAAGTGAATGTGTCCGAAGCTCTGGGATAGGGCTTGGGATAGCTAGCTCCACTTTTGACACTGCGCTCTCTCTTGCCCCACCTGTAGAGTTCAAGGAGGCTTTCCAGCTGTTTGACCGAACGGGGGATGGAAAGATCTTATATAGCCAGTGTGGAGACGTGATGCGAGCCCTGGGCCAGAATCCTACCAACGCTGAGGTGCTCAAGGTCTTAGGGAATCCCAAGAGTGATGGTGAGAGCCGGCCCCAAGAATGACTTGGGGGTGCAGTTAGGAATTCTCTTAAGAATACAGCTCAAGATGTAAATACCCTCTGTGGAGAGCATAGTGTGGGGAGGGGGTACCCAAACTACTTGTTGGAAGGGGAGGGAGCAGAACGACCTCCACAGCAGATTGTTACCTAGCTTTTAGGCTGCTCGGTTTGAAGTTTAGCTCAACTATTTTTTATTATAGGGATGTATTGGAAAATGTCTTCTAGAAAAAAAAAAAAAAATTCCACACAGGGGTGAGCTGGCTTTTTCAGAGCTCCTCAGCCCAGGGAATATGGAAAAGTGTTCTGACCTGATACTACTTATGTTTGACCCCTCCTCTCCCCCCTTTTTGTCTGGTATAGAGATGAATGTGAAGGTGCTAGACTTTGAACATTTTCTGCCAATGCTGCAAACCGTAGCAAAGAATAAGGACCAAGGCACGTATGAGGACTATGTAGAGGGGCTTCGGGTGTTTGACAAGGAAGGGAACGGCACAGTCATGGGGGCTGAGATCCGGCATGTCCTCATCACCCTGGGTGAGTAAGGCCAGACCACCAGACCTCTAGGCTCCCCTTAGCCTTTGAGGGTCCTTCCCTACTTTTCCCCAGTCTGTTGATTACCTGAGAGGTCAAGTCCCTTCTTTACAGGTGAGAAGATGACAGAAGAAGAAGTGGAAGTGTTGGTGGCAGGGCATGAGGACAGCAACGGTTGTATCAACTATGAAGGTGAGAGGGGCATGGGGAGCATTTTCCATGGGAAGGCTTTAACAGTATGGTAAGTTGAGGTAGGCTTCTAGCTATTGACACCAAGGGCGGCCTCGGTGCTACTACCCTCAGAAAATGGCAGGAGAATCTCCCACAGGACACTTCTGCCAGCACTCCTTAGCACCCCACTATGGCCAGGTATGTTTCCAGGTGGGCTGATGGCTCAAAAAGCTCTTTGGAAGCAGGCAAGGGGAGGGCCCAGCTCAGGTGTGGGAGGTCAGAGGGAGGCAGCAGGAGAGCCAAGCTTGAGGGGTGGAAGGTAAATAAGGAGTAGAATGTCTGCCCTCACATCCCTGTGTGACACCCCACCACCCCATGTCCTCGTCTTGTCTTCACCATTAATGTCTCTTCCTTCCTGCAGCGTTTGTGAGGCATATCCTGTCGGGGTGAAGGGCCCCATGGGGCGGGTACGGCTCCTCCCAGCCTTTCCTCCCAAGTTGATCTTCCCGTGTCTCCTTCCTGGCCCCTTCTCTGCTTTTCCCCCTTCTCTTTGGCTATTTGTCCCCTGCCTTTGCCTCTCACCTCTGACTTTTTCTTGGCATGTTTCTGCATGAACCTGTCTGATTGGGAAGGGAAGGGTAGTCCCCCGCATAAAGGAAGACTGTCTGGGTATTACCCTGCCTCTAGATGGCCCTCAAATTTTGCCCTGGGCTCTGTGATGTCTACCTTTTCTTACTCAAGTATCTGGTGACTCACCAGGCCTTGGAACAGTCTTGCTTTAGGGTGCTATCTTGCCCTTGTCCATATTCCTATGTGAGGGTTTTGGTGATGGGGGAGGGTCGCCTGGCCAGCTCCTGCTATAGTTGAATCTCCCTCATCCTCCTTTTTTCCCCTTTGGCTGGGCAGCTTGGAGGTGATCTCCCCCCTCCTCCAAAATAAACCCACTGTGTTCTCCCCTTCACCTGCCATGGGTTAACAGTGCCTATAGGTGGTAGTAGGGGGGCAGGGTGGGGCGCCTTCTACTCTGCTGTGTCCTTGCTGCTCAGGGTGGGATGGGAACTAAGAAGTTTTGGGGAGGGAAGCTGGGGGCAATGGGGCCAAGTCAGACCCCACCAGTGGCTCTTCTATCCTATACAATAACTCCCCCAGAGCTGGACTCTGGGGGAGATTTCTACTCCGCCACCTCAGGGGTCTAAATGTCCCACCACCCTCAGCTAGGCCCTCCCCTGTTGTCTGCTCCCTGGCTCATCCCTATTTCTTTCTCTACAGAGCTGGTCCGGATGGTGCTGAATGGCTAAAAACAACTCCTCTTTCCACAAAGAACCCCCTAACTTTCTCAGTATGAAAATCCTCCTCTTGCCCCTGAAGCAACTAACTACATTTTCAGGGTTACCAAAATCCTTACTTCCAACCCCCACCATGTCCTCTTTGGCCTATTTGCTCTCTGCTTTCACCAAATAAACTTGCTATCTGCTCCTGACCATCTGGTGGTGGTTCTTTTGGGGTATCCCTGGAGAAGGCAAAGTATTGATGCTTTTTTCTCTTTTAGGGGGAACAGAAGCATAAGGGGTAAAATAAAGCTATAGTAGATGGGCCCAAGGGTTTAGGGAAACAGAGTTGGGCCTGGCTAGCTGCCTTCAAACAAGTAAAGAAAGGAAACAAAACAATACCTCACACCTAAAACAATAAAGTTCCAGTGCTCACTCCTGTCCCCAACAGTTATCACTGCCTTCTCAATCAAAGAGGTGCCTAAGCCAATTATGCTAATCACTCTTAAGTCACAACAAACTGAAGACTGAATTTCCCCATCTCCTGATATGGGAAGGACAGAAAGCCTCTATCCCCTACAAGGTTCAGAGAAACTAAACTTTATCATATGAGAGGGACTACACTAGCCTTAAAGTTAATCTGATCTGCAGCTTTGTCTACTGGCCAAAAATATTCTATCCTGGGTAAGGAAGACTCCACCTTTATTATCTCTTCAGAGAACTCCAGTTTCTCTTCCCCAAATCCTGAAAAGTAGAAAATTTTCTAACAAAAA
>JAJPUD010015915.1:0-18064 GCA_023553655.1 Myrmecobius fasciatus | reverse complement strand
GGGAGGCTGCTGTTGCTGTTGGTGCATTTGCTGGAAATGCTGCTGCCGTGCCCTCATCTCTGCATACTTCAGCTGTTCCATGTGGAAGGCTTGTCTGTCAGCCAGGAGCTGCTGTCTCTGGTACTCCAGCTGTCAAGGTTATTGGGCATCATCATTCCAGCTCAAAAGATGATAGAAGCAACAACCTGCCATCCTCATTAGTTTATTCATTCAGCACATAAAATCCAAATCCCTATGCCTGATTTCCAGAGCATTCCCATCAACTGTGCTTCTGGAATATTATAGTTGAATACAGTTATCTCTCCAGAACTAGGATCCATCCAGAAGCTCCATGAAGGTAGGATCAGGTCTCATCTAAACTTCGTATTTCCCCAGCAACTAGCACAGGGCTTTGCACGTGGATGTTAATATTTATAGAATGATAGAAGAAATGAATAATTTGTTCTTCATTTTGCTAGGTTTCCTCCTCACATTCCTTTAGCCTAGCTTAGCTAATTTACGTATCATCTTTTGCACATGACTTAGTCATTCTTACCTTCTGGTGTCTTTTACTCATTACTACTAGAATTTAGGTCTTGCCTATTCATTCTTTTTTCTCCCAAAGACTGGATCTCTCCCAAGATTGGAGTACAAGGGACTGCTCACAAGGCCTAATCTGGTTTCTCCTACTGATATGCACAAGAGCTGTGACTTTAGTCCATTTCTCCTTTGGGCTAGTTCTTCCTTCCTTATACAGTGTCATGGGCCTTTGCTTTTGGGGGGCTAACCATATTGGCCTCAGGCTTAGTGTAGACACCTAGCTGGTTCAGCCCTTTGCAAATCTACCAGTTCAGCCTCCCCAATAACTGAAATTATTACATGCATCATCATTCTCAGCTGTTTGACCCTTTCTTCAAAACCTAATTCAAAATGTCCTGACTCCAGAAAGCTTCAATCAACCAATCCACAAACATTGATTAAGTACCTGCTTTGTGCTAGCAACTGTGCTTGGTGGTGGGGCTACAAAGATAAAAAATGAAACTTTCTCATCTCCGGAAGGGCAATACAGATACGGACAAAAGAGATTCAGTCTAGCTTGGTAAGAAAGACCTCAGCAGGAAGGGTTTCATTAAGGTGGCACCTGAACTTTGCCTTAAAGGTCCCCAATTCTGATCTCAAATGAACTCTATGAACCAAAGTCTTCTTGGGATCATCTACTTTATCTATTAATTTGTCTTACAGTACTTTGTATTTATCATTTTTGCTATTATTCCTTCTCCTCCTCCTCACAAAGACCATCATTAGTCCCGTCAGCTCCTTCCCTAGCTCATGTTCTCAATATTAACTCCCCTGGCCCTTTCTTCACTCACCTGCACTCATACCCTCTGCCTCACTTAGCTGCCTGGGGTCCACTTTCCCCTACTCTGTCCTTGGCTACTCTCCACTTCTCAGAAGCCCTGCCAGACATCGTTTTCTCTCTGCTCTGCAGCTTCACTTCCTGGCCTAAACTGAGACACTGGCTCCATGAGGGGGGTGCTTCCAGAGCTCTTGCTGAGTCCCTGGGGGAGGCTACTCACGGCCTCTCGCTCCCGGTCCATGATAGTCTCCAGCTCTTCAAAGTGCCGAAGTTTGATCTCCAGCTTCTTCATCTGGGTCTCCACTAGCAGGGCCACCAGGGATTTGATCTTTCTCTCCTCAACTGCAGCCAAGTGCTGGGGACGGGCAGAAAAAGCCACTGTGAGACATTCATTGGGGAGAATTACAATGACAAAAAAAGGCTTCAACTTCCAAGAGGTTACTTATTAGTTACACTTCTGGTCTAATATGGAGTTTGACATTTTAAAAAAAGGTATGAAGAAATTGGGGTAGTCATCAAAGAAAAGAATTTTTAAAAAAACCCAAAGAAAAAACAGAAGTAATAAAAAAAAAATGAAGAGATTACATTATTTAGGGTAGAAAAATAACTAAGATGCCCTGAATATAAGGGTTAGTTTACAAATGATGGTCATCTATTTTCCCACCTCTATAAAGGATAATGAGGAAATGGTAGCAAAAAGGAAGGAGATGAAAGAAGATAAATAACTTCTTGTAAGTAGTGAAGACATAGCAGAGAACACTAGCTCCCTCCCCAGAGAACCTAAAGCAAAGAGTGATCTGTGGACATTTAGGCTGGCTGTGCAGCAGATCTAAACTCCTATGATTTGAAGGCACTGGGCCCCTCAATCTGGTGTCTCACCTTGGCTTTTACAGCAGCTGCTGCTAAGGCAGCAGCAGCTGCAGTGGAGAGGTTGCCTTCACCAATGTCCCGCTCCACCTTGGTTTTCCTCTCACCCTCAGTCTCAACTACATCCTTTAGCACCTCCTCCTGCCCTTCTTTTGGCTCCTTCTCTTTCTCCTGGTCAGCTTCAAATAGGAAAACAAAGATTTTAAGTCAACTCTTTGGTCCCCATCTTCCCTTTCCAGACTCTCGACCTACACATCCCAAAGCCTCACCCATGGGGTCCCCATCACTCTTCTCCGACTCTTTTTCAAGGTCACCGTCCTTCCCCTTCTCTTCTTCCTTTTTGGGTGCTTCACTTGGTTTATCCTTTACTTCTTCCTCTGTGGTAGCACCTCCTTCCCGAGGTTCCTAAAGCCCCAAAGGAAAAAGGCAGGAACAGCATCTATCAATATAGATCTGAGTCTTGTACGAGTATTGTCATATCCTAATTTGGGCACCTGAGTTTATTCTGCTGCCTTCTGAGACAATAATTTGGGAATATGAGACATATTTCACAGTCCTTCAAACCAATTTCCACTTTCTTTTTGCCTCACAGTATAGCCTGATCACCATCCTAAGAAGAGGTCAGTGCTGCTGTACCTTAGGCTCTTTTTTCTCTTCTGCAACCTGGCCTTCTGCCCGAGTCTCATCAGTCCCACTTTCTTCTAAATGCAAAAAGGGAAAATAAGAGACATGACAGTTAGTGATTATAACTAATTCCCAATTTGTCCAATATACAGTCAGAACTGCAGGATGAGGACTAACCAAAGGATGTCAGGGATTATTCCTTACAATGCTGGTTAAAAGAAAACAAACCACATTGTCCACAATGATGCTGAAAGGAGACATCCTTACCAATCCGATCTGGTTCATCAGAGGTGGTTCCTGCAATGCCGCTACTCTCCAAACCAAAGGATGGGTCTGCCTTGCCTGTCATCTTGGCTGCTTCTTCCACCTTGCGAACATGGGCCTCCACCAGGGCTGTGGGAACCTCTTCTTTCATCTTGGAGAACTCTTCTGCAATGCCCAGAAAGGATGAGTGGTAGAGCACATCATTATCCTTGACAACCCCAAGTGTCTTCCCCATCCTAGGGGATACATCTATTACTCTTAAAAATTCTATGCAGAGCTCATCTGTTTGGAGTTCTGGGTTGACCCCTGAGCCAGTGAGGAAGGTGAGTCAGAAAACCTTTGATGTCACTGGATATGAGAACAGGCAGAGAACACTCTTGCTACGTTACCTAAAGCTGACTTGGCAGCAGCAGAAGCCACTCGAGGATCAACCACTGAAGCCAGGAAGGCAACAGTGCTCATAACGGGGTTACCAGACTGGCTGAAGGGGATGGGCTGGTAGGCAAGGGGCCCCAGGGAGGCCTCTGAATCCTCCAGGTACGGGTCCTCAATGGGCAAACGGAGGAAGTGCAGTATGCATTCATCCTGTGTACGACTCCCTACGTGTTCCGACACCTTGTTCCAGTCATCTTTGTACATCTCCAGTGCCTGGGAATGGGAAAGCCATGACTTAGCTGAGTTTCCTTCCCTCTTTCACAGGCAGCACCGAGAAAGGGGGATGTAGAGTATGAGCTAATTCTCCATTTTAAATATCAACATTCATCAACTGATTTGTTGACAGATCAATGGTTTGAACTCTAATTGCTAGAATTCTCAGATGCTTAGAGAGAGGGAAAGCCTGGGAGAGGATAAAGCCAAAGTAAGGACCAAGGTTCAGGACAAGGCCCTCAATGCCCCATTTACCTCAAGAAGAAGCAGCGTTTCTTGCTCCGTCCACTCACGAGTTGCACTGGCTGCAGCTTTGCTCTACAGGTGATGTAGTAAAGAGAAAAAGGAAAGAAGATGGGACCTGTACAAGATCTGCTGCCACCAAATGCCATGCCATTGACCTGCTGGTCCCCCTCTGTGCCTGCCACCTCCTTCCTCAAGTTTCAAACCTTGGAGGGTACATTCTTTTTGGTGTACATATCTGTCCGCAGTCCAAAATTCTGCATGTCTGTGGGTTTCTCTTTGCCTTTGTCAGGAAAGTTCAGCATCTGCTGGGAAGCTGAGGTCTGCTGTTATGAGGGAAGATCCAGCAAAGACAGGACAGAATAAGAATGGGAAAAGAGAGTTTCCTGCCCAAGCTCCATGGCTAAGAGAGAGGTTTGCTTTCCTTTCCCATTATTATAATATTTCATGTTTTCATATGCATTCCCTCTAAGGATGGCCCCTTTCCTACTTCATAAGGAATGACCAGGAAGTTGAGGGGTGCTATACTGCACCTACCAGCTCTGGCTTCCCTTTAGCTGTCTCCGGTACCAGGTCATCTAGCTCTTTGCCTTTTCGCCCAGCCTTGTTGTCAGCATCAACTTGGCGGCCCTGGTGGACAAAGCTTGGTGTCATGAGAGCTAGGCAGATTAAATGGTGGGGAGCTCCATAGAAATGGGGTGCTCCTTCCTATCCTGTGCAAAGCTGCCTCTTTATTCCATCACAGAATTTACATGAAATATTTGGCATAATATTCACTTGTACAGGTTTCTTGAGAGATAATGCTCTAGAAACTGGAAACTGAAGGGATGCCCATCAATTGGAGAATGGCTGAATAAATTATGGTATATGAATGTTATGGAATATTATTGTTCTGTAAGAAACGACCAACAGGAGGATTTCAGAGAGGCCTGGAGAGACTTGCATGAACTGATGCTGAGTGAAATCAGCAGAACCAGGAGAACATTATACACAGCAACAAGACTATACGATGATCAATTTTGATGGACATGGTTCTCTTCAACAATGATGTGATTCAAACCAGTTCCTATTGTTCAGCGATGAAGATAGTCATATACATCCAGAGAGAGGCCTGTGGGAACTGAGTGTGGACCACAACACAGCATTTTAACGCTTTCTATGAATATTTCCATACATTTTGTTTTCCTTTAGGTTGTTTTTTCTTCTTCTCTTTCTAGATCTGATGTTTCTTGTGCAGTAAGATAACTGTATAGATATGTATACATGTATTGTATTTGTCATATAATTTATCCTATCTAGCATGTATTAGATTACCTGTCATCTAGGGGTGGGGGGTGGGGGGAAGGAGGGGAAAAGCTTGGGAAAAAAAAAGTTTTTGCAAAGGTCAATGTAGAAAAATCACTCATATGTTTTGTAAATAAAAAGCTTTATATAAAAAATAAAAATAAATTAAAAAATAAAAAATAAAAAAAAAGAGATAATGCTCTAGAGAACTAACCTATAAGTCAAGAGACTTATTGTGTTCCCAGTTCTGGCTTGATGAATTTTATACACCTGGGCTTCTCTTAATCTTTTTTACAGGTAAAATGGGAATGATGTATCTACTTGCCCTACTATCCTCAAAGGGCTATTTACTGAAACAGGTAAAATGCCTAACAATAAACACATTCTAAAAGCTTTCTGTGAACTCTATTTTCTATCTTTCCATACATGTATCCTGATCCAAACATTAGATATTCTGAAGAACTTTTCCTTCCTCTGTATCTTCATATAGCATAAGAATAATATTAACTACATGGGGGCCTGACTTGCCTGGTTCTTTTTATCCCAAGAGAAGGTAAAACGCTGCAGACATCCCTGATCTTTTAATCTACTCCATTCTCAAAAACAAGAACTGGAAGGCCCCAGGAATCCAGCCTCCAAACTATTCTCTTTAGCATTCCACACCTACCTGGGGTGTCTTGGGCTGCAGTGGTACTAGCCCTGAGGGTGTGTCAGCTAGGACATGGAAGTGAGAAGTGGGTGGGGGCCCCATGGGAGTTGGTCTGCTCTCGGCATCCACTTGGTAGTTGATTAGACCCCACTGTTCCAGGAAGGCATGGACTCTGTGCCAGGAGGTAGAGAAAGAAGTCATTCCAGCATACTTACAAAAGTGAAGGGAGTGCTTTCTTTCTGTTTCTTCCCCTCCTTTCCCCACAGTTCATCTACCTGGGGTTTCTACTTCTGCCCAGAGACACTTGAGGGCAACCTGGACTCAGGTCTGGCAAGGGAAACCAACATCCTCACTACCTTCTTTCACCAATCACAAGTCCTACCTCATGATGGCACAGACATCACCTGCCAGGTTCCGGCGGCAGGCAGTGGAGGTGAGGTACTCTTGAGGGTTCAGTCGGTAGGTGTCAATCATGAAGTTTCGATAGGCCAGGTAGCTGGGAGAATACAAGAAATGTGGGTAAAAGGAAGCGGGGATGAAGGCAGGAAAGGGAACACAACTGTTCCTGAGCAAGGGAGACAAGTTAAACTAAAGTCAGGTCAAATATAAGACTAGTACCAACCTATTAATGTTAAAGGATACACCCTTCCTTTCTGTTGATAACAATCATTTCTACAAATGTAGAAAGCAGTATATGGTAACAGTGGAGATTTTATTAGATCACAGGCTCAAACACAGAGCTAGAAGGGACCACAGAGGACACTGAATCCAAACCTCTCATCTTGTAGGTGGTTTTGCTAAACTGTTTTCAAGGATCGTAATTATTTGGGCAGAGGGTATACACTGGAAACTGTCAAAAAACATCCCAATAAATAATAAAGTCTCAGCCAATGGGAGTCTTTCTTTTTGTACATTCCCCTTGTCATCCTTGATAATCACCCTTTCACTTCCTTCTTCAAGGACCCAGTGTCCTGCTAGTCTCTATTTTCTTTATCAAAACTAACTCTGAGAAAATTCAATTCAACTAACATATGTTAAGGAGTTGTTACAAAGTTACACACTGTTTAAGTGCCAGGGGAAAAAAAGATGAAAAACAACACTGTCTCTCTTAAGTAAATAAATATAAATTTATAACTTAATTGAAGAATTGGTGTGGAAGAAGAGGAGACATGTACATGAATAAGAGTGATACAAGGGAGAAGGTCATCAAGGAAAAGAAGAGATGCAGGAAAGTATTAAAAGAAAACTAAAGAAGAAGAGATAACTTTCAGCTCAGGGAATAGCTAGAATAAGGGAGGCTTCAAAAAGGCAGAAATGAAAAGAGATAGAGGTAGCTTCCTTCAAAGCAAAAAGAGCCATGTCATATACATAGCCTACACTGATTCCTCCAGTTGTGGATGCTCTCTCCATCTTGAAGACTTTGTGTAATTGTGACCCGAACATTATAAAAGTTTCTTAAGGATAAGGGCTTTGGGAGAAGGCTTAGCTATCAGATATTTATTCTTTAGAATCGAATTCATGCCATTTTCTCTTTTGGAGGTCTTTGTGTTCTTGCTGTTGTTAATTACAACATGAACAGATTTGTACAATGTTAGAGGAATCTCAAAGAAATTGAATGGACATACAAATGCTGGAAAAGCCTGTCAGAAAAGCCAAAAATGGACAACTCAAATTTCTCAGACCAATCCTAAACAACACCGTCGGGAAAAACACTGACAAATCCCCCTTGCTGCCCCCAACCCTTGGCCCTGGAAGCACTGATACAGAAGGTAGGGGAAGAACAGAGGCTGCAGTTTCCTTACATCTCTGGAGTCTTGGATTTATTCTTGCCATTGAAGAATTCTGGCAGAGCCCTCCTCTCAATAGCATGGACACTGTAAAAGAAAGCAGGGTGGCTTTAGGAACTGGTGAAAAAAGGGAATTGTTGAGAGCAAAACTTGGGAGCAGACATGGGATTTAAAGCTAGAGGGGTGCTCATTAATCATAAAGTTCATCTCCTGTTCTGAAAACAAGGAACTGGAGCTCTAAATACATTAAGTGACTTGCCCAAGGTACCACACAGGTAGTCAAGAGTGGGCCAGACCATGAAGAAAACACCAGATCCTCTGACTCCAAATTCAGGGCTCTTTTTGATACATTGGACAGAAGAAAAAACAGCCAGAATTTGAAACAGGCTGAGTTTTAGGGAGAACTTGTTGGCCAAAATGCTCCAGAAGAGGCTGGGTAATCTTTCAGAAAAGGGAAACGTTCTCGTCTAACTGGCTCAGAGCAGGGCTCTAGAAGATGTTAGCAGACTCAAAGTTGAGAGAACAGTACCTGTTATAGTCAAACCAGGCCGCATAGCTAGGGATGATGATGTGGTGGGTCTGTTCAGTCACATTGTCTTCATGAAGGTCAGGATTCTTTGCCTGTTCACCCTTGTTGCCAGTGCTGCTCTCATCCTCATCCTAGAAGCATGAAGATTGCTGACTATGTAGCATTCCCTTTCTTCCCTTTACTAATTCCCATTTCTCCCACAATCTTAGGAGGTGAACATTTGGGACAGAGAATGAGAACAGGTAGCTAAGGGCTCCAGGTCCTAAAAGAATCAAAGTATTGAAGAGCAGCTACAATGGGCCCTAGCTGGGAAAGCCTGGACAATTCTAGACAATAGGAATCTTTGTAATCCCAGAGTAGTTGTTATTTTTATTATTGTTATTCCCACCTTGCCTGTGGTCTCCATGCTCTCATCTTCTTGTTCATCTGGAATAAAAAGAGTTGAGCACAGAGTGAAGATGAATCTCAAAGTAAGAGGGATCCTCTCACTGAGCAAATTCACCTATAGCAGAATAGTTAGCCAGACCCTTCTCCCTCCCTCTGGCAAAGGAAGCCACCCCTCTTGCCCAACCCAGATGCTTCCTACTGCTTTGAGCATCTCCCTCCTTACCAAGATCAGTCATGGTGCCTCCTTTGACTGGTGCCGATTCAGAGTCCTTCTTGGTATTGACTATATTGAGATAGAACTATAATTTACTATTTAGCTCCAGCTTCCATCAAGCCCTCTCCCTTTCTTCCTTTTCATTATCATCACCACCAACACATACAATGCCTACTCTGTGCCAAGTATTTTATAAATATTATCTCATTTAATCCTCACAATACCTTTGAAAAGGTGCTGTTATTAACCTCATTTTACAGATGAGAAAAATGAGACAAACAGCTTAAGTGATTGCCCAGGGTAAACAGCTAGTTAAGTATCTGAGATCCCATATAACCTAACGTCTTTCTGATTCAAGGCCCAATACTTTATGCACTCTAGTTGCCCTTTGCCCTTTCATCAATAACTCCTCAAATCCCTTCATATCTTATTTAGATAAAAATAACTTCTTCCATTCTAATTTGATCTAAAGTACACTTGCCTCAACAACTTTATTCTCTTCTCTGTGATATTCTCCTCAGTCCATTTGTCTGTCCTAAGGACTACAAACCCTTAAATGGCAGGCATTGGGTCTAATTAATCCACAGAGCACAGCATCCCACACAAAGAAGTGCTGAATGGGGGGATCTCAATGGGACATCAGGTCTAGGAACTAGCTATATCTAGTGGACATTTAGGCAGAGGGGTCTAGGCAAGGTGACAGGAAGCTAGGGAAAGAAAACAGAAGCTAGGAATACAGGTGAGTGTCTACCTGTCTTGGGCAGTGTTACTTCCTCCACATTGGGGACAGGTGAGGGCTCATCCATGTCCTTGGTCAAGTCCTCTTGTTCTTCTTCTCGATGCCCACGCTTTGACTTAGTATAAGGTGTTGAAGGGCTGCATATGACAGAGAAAGGGAAATCCAGGTAAAAATCCCTAGGATTGATGAGGAAGAAAAGCAGGAAGGAAACCTCAAGATAATCGTTAAGTATGAGGAAAGCTCCCCAAAGTGTAAGATGATGGACATCACCAGTTTCTCATTTGGAGAGCCAAGTTTGAGCAACTTTTACTTTGGACCAATAACAGAAGTGAAGTCAGTCACATACCCCTTTTTTGCATTTTTCTTTTTGGCTTCAGGGGTTGGAGAAGGGGAGGGAGATCGTTTTCTTTTCTTGTAGTTACTGCCTTTCTTGTCCCGTCTATCAGAATCTGGGCTATTCACCTGAATATGAGGAATTGAGACCCATGTTAGAAGACAGCATCACAGGAATACGCACCCACTGTGGTATACTCATTTGACAAAGAAGCAAAGCATCTCACTTCATCTGTCAGTGTCTTAGCTGAGATCTTTTTACGGCGAGACACAGGGTTTTTGTCATCATTCACTTCATAATCTTCTTCATTCATCCATTCATTGAAAGTATCCGTGTCCAGAATCCATTTTGCATGAACCTGAAAAGCAGAGACCATGCTCAATAAGGCTTATGTCAGGCCTCTTCAATTTCCCAACTTGCCCTGGGACATTATGAATCTCAAATAGTTCAAATCAGGGGAGGCCACGAGAACTCTCAAAGAGTAAACCTAGACCCCTCAAACAGGGCAAAGAGGAGGAATGTTTTCCTTTATACCTAGAATGAATTCTTTCCCCATTTTCAATTGTTGAAATCCTTCTCTTCCTGCAATGTCCAACACAGATGTCTTCCCAGCTGAAAGATATCACTCCCTATGCCTCAAAGTTTATAGGATCCTTTAACGGGACCTCTCCTTTGCCCTGTCATAGTTCTTTGTGTCTAGGCCACAAGATACCTAATTGGATTATAAAGTAAACAAGAGGGATAGCTTTTATCCCTTCTTTTTATCCCTAATGTACCAAACACAGTAGGTGCTTAATAAATATGTATTAAAACCTATTGCCCTAGTTACCTTTCTTGGTTTCTCGGGTGTGGGTGCATCTTCTACTGAAGCTTCAATTTCACTTGCTGGAATCCAAGTGTCATAACTGTCATGGGAAAACCAAGCATGACATTGCAAAACAAGAGGAAGAAATCATGTACAGACATTTTGCTGTTTATCTTTTAAGCTCCAAAGAACTAACCCAAGACAAAAAGTTCTTTGGGTATCTGAAAATCCCTCCAACCAGGATCCTTAATTCTGAATGCTTTAATACCATCCAGTGACCAGTCCCACCAAGTTGGGATACTCAACATTTTGGGACTTCTGAGTCTGAATGATGTTCCTAACATCCAGTAGGGGTCAGTATCAGATTCTTACCTATCAGGATAGTAGCCCCAGTGCAAAAGAACTTGTTTGTCTCTCTTCATGACTGGCCGTACCCATTCCTCTGAGGGAAAAGGGCAAGAAAGAGAAGGAGTGTGAGCTAGTAATATGGGTGGTAAGTGAGAAAAAAGTGACCCAGAGATGAAGTTGAACCCTCCCAATTCTTTCTCCTCTGTCAGGGTTTTCCCTGAATGAAGGAGAGGAACAGAATGGTTTGGTTAATAAGGCTCTCTTTATCAGTCTACCATCAGCAAGCAGACCCTGGTTACAGATCAGGTTGAAGCTTACCTTCCTCCAGGTTCCCAGGAACAGGGCATACTATATGGGAGGCATTATTCTTATCTTCAGTGACTGTTCCCTTAGATCAGAATAAATCAGTACATCAGATAGGAAAAAGTAAATATGGTTCACTCTCAATGATCTCTGCTAATAGATGGAAATAATGCAGTGTCCAAAATAAATGAGAGTCCCAGTTTCAACTCTGAATGGTAACTTTAACAGTGGATTTGCCTTTCTATAGGTATAGGAATATGTAAGTCCAATGACAGTTTCAGTTCTCACTGCTAGGTATTTATTAGGCAGTGAGAAAAAAACCTATATAGGATTTAAATATTTCTGACTTACCAAGAAGACAAGTTATAAATAAAAAAATCCAAAGTTGATTTACTTAATTGCAAATACTTCTTCAATGTTCTATGTCAGCTAGTTATTTAATGTACAATCTTCATATAATAAAGGTACAAAATTAACCCCTCAACTAGTGACATATACCCTAATTATTGCTTGGGGTTGGGTAGAACAGAGCTTGGAAGAAGCTCAATATCTTGAATTTCTTCTTATTCCTATTTCTTTAGATAGTAAGAAGGACACTAAGGACTAAGCTTGGAGCAGAAAATGTGAGCCATTCAAATGGGAAAGAGTCATGGGATTTCATAGCTGTCTCTCAGGTGCATCTATTTACCTGATGCCTTTTGATAATGTCCTTCAATTTCCCTAGCAGCTTAAGGTCAATCTCTGGGTGTAGGAAAATATTGGGTCGAGCCAAGCAATTATTCTGTAGGAAGGACAAGCAGACAGTTAGGTGGTTAAAGTATTTTGAATTCTCACTGCAGAGTAAAGAAGGAGCCAAGTAGGATACTCTTAGATGTTACCTGCACAAGGGACTTCTCAATAGTCATGAACATTTCCACATTGCGGTCCATGCGGGATGGATTCTGGAAATCGTAACGCCGCCTTGTGGGAAGGCAAGAGCCCAGTGAGTGCCATGGCTCAGGCCTGGGATGGGGGCGGGGGGGACATACAGCTTCATAACTTGGGGAATTAAAATAAGGCACAAAAAGAGCCTCTAGTTGGCAGGCCCCCATTGCTTCTCCCAAGGCTTCTAAAAAGCACAGGTTCTCACCTGTTGAGATTTCCACTGAACCCTACCCTCTAGATAAGTCTTTTGGCTAGCCCACCCATTTTGTTTTCTCACCTTGATGTTGAGGAAAAACCTTAACCCTTCTCCCTACTCCCAACCTGGATATGGATTCCTCTCAGAACACAAAGTAAAAATATATATTTATTTTAAAAAAGAAAGAAAATGAGAGCTCAAAATAATCCCTGATCTCCCAGTAGGCCAAACCCACCAACAATGCTGCAATGAAATGGCCATTACCATTCCTAGCCTTGCCCTTTTAAAAGATCCTGGGTGATAAGGAGGGGGACCCATTCCCACCAAACTGAATCTAAAAAGAGTCTGAAGTTCTCTCACCATCCCTGGTCGCTCTTGAACTTGTAAGCAGCTGCAAGAATATGACATAGGGAACCTCCTGCTTTGAAATCTAGGAAACATTTGATCTGCAAAACCAGAAGCAGCAAGTGGAAGGAGCAGCTGGAGAGGGAGTGATAAAAGCCACCTCCTCCCTCCTCTCTTATCATTTCACTTGAGAAAGCAAAGTACAACAATATCTGCCCCTAAACAGAGGGGTTTTCTTTTACTATTTTATCCTTTAGACAAATCCTAGATGGAGTAGAGTTGCCTAGGGGTAAATCAAGATCCCATTGAGATAGATAATGCCAAAATGTGGCTGACTGAGCCATCCTAAGGTTAGCTAGAGAAGGAAAGATACATATTTAAGGTCCCTCCCCAGGCTGTTGGGATACCCACCTGCCTAGGCCCTGTAGACTCACCGGAAGCTTGGTAAGTGGTGCGTTGCTCACGTGTTTGCCAAATACCTCCTCCTGGAATTGTAGCAACTGTACCACTAGGCTAGATAAGGACTTGTTGGTGGGTGGTTCAGCTTGGATGTACTAGGGAGAGAGGCAAGAGAAGACAGAGGGCTCCCATTATATCTCCCACAATCCCTAAGTTTGAGAAAGAAATCCCTAAAAGGGTGATAAAGTCAAATGGAGACATTTTAGAAGCCTTTCTCCTAAGATAATAGCTAGAAAGAAAGGCAGAAAGGAGGCACCTTCACCTAGTTCTAAGAGCAGCCGAAAAAGTTAAGGGAGGTAAAAATTCTGCTGCCAGCAAATAACTGATATTAGTACTTAGTGCCCAAGGGGAGAAAAATTCCCTTCTCTTTCTCCAGCTTCACCTTGTAAGGAGAGCTGCCAGGACCCTCTTATCTTGGTGCCACAACAATACTCTGGACCATAACAGCTTTATGGAATACAGCCTATGAAGAGGGAAGGGGAGGAGAGAAAAGGAGAGCTAAGTAAGGAGAGCCCTTCAGGACTCATTGGAAGAACAAGGCTGTCCGTGAACTTTTGGGGGAGGAAAGAGGGAGAGATGAATATCTTACTAATACAAGGCAGGTCAAATAGAGTATCCCAAGATATTTCTGGAGGGGACTTTTTTGGGGGGGTGTCTGTTTATTTAAATTCTCAAGACCTTACTTATATCCCACCTAATAGAGAAACTGGAAGGCAAAACAGGCTACTATCCCTGAATAAACTAGCTTAGATACAAGCTCTGGTAAGAAGGTAGGTACCCTAATATCTATAGGCCCTTATAAACAATCCTGGACTTTTTCAAACATCCCCATAAAGTACTTCTCTCCAAGAATTCTAGTCTTTAAACTCATGTCAAACCGATCTTCTAGGAATTCTTTTTACCTTTTGACCTCAGTTTCCTCCACCCCAAACACAGTGAGGACTTCATCCTCCTCTGTGGGAGGCAGAGAGAATAGCTCCAGGGGAAGGAGAGGTCACTGGAGGGAAAGGTAAAGGACAAAAGCCCAGGAGTATAAAAGCCACACTGGATCACAGGCAGTCAATTACTCCCAGAATCCACCGACTTAAGCCCCCAGCTTATTCTTCCTCCCAAAGGTCAAAGGTAGTAACTGCCTGGAAATCAGAGCCCCATGCTGGGTACAGAGAAGCAACAGTCAGAACAGCTGACTGTCAGGATTCTGACACCTGGAGAGACCCCAGAGAACAAGGTTAGCTTGTATCCAAATGTGTCTAGGAACCTGAAGAAAGAGGTTTCAAAGATCAGAATTCTCCCAACAGTACCACCTCCAACAGGGATACCTCCAACTTCCAACAGGAATACCAGGATGGATAGGGAGAATTTGAAAGCCCAAAAATCAAGACAAAACAAAACTTAAGCCTTCCTCCTTAGAAGAAAGAATAGGGCAGTGAGAAGAAAAGCAGCAGATTCTTCCCTGAGAATCTGATTATAAGGAGAGAACACAATATAAGTGGATGATGTCCTTTTATCAGCCTTCTAGACAAAGGACATAGGCAGGAAAGGGCTGGGGGAAAGGGGAGATAACATTCCATGGACCTTTTGTTCACTCCTTTACTACCTCTAGTCTTGGGTAAAAGGTTGAGACTAGTCTCAGCACTGGGACTTCAAGTCAAGATGAGGCTAAGGGCGGACATTTCATTGTAAATGCCCACAAACTATTTTAAGAGAACCACACTCCTATGCACTGGCAATGATATCCCCTTATATGGAGGCAAGACAGACAGGTAACAGCAGGGAGATCTTTCCCCAGGCCAATGGGCAAGAGTGAGGCCTTCCCCGAGGGTGTCTGCTCCCGGGTTTTGCATCATTCCCTCCTCCCAATACTATACACACAATGCCTCGGGGAGGCCTCTCCCCCCAGGCTCCTGGGCACCAAGGCTGGCACGTGAACTATCCCCTCGGCTTCTTCCTCCTCCCTTTCCCTGGCTGGCTCCTGTCTTTCTTGAGAATTTTAAAATGAACTACAAAAAGGAAGAGGATAGTATTAATAATATTTTCATAGCGCTCTATAGTTGCAAAGCGCTTTGCATGTGTGATCTCAGTAGATGGGGGAACTAAAAGAACTAAGGACATTGGATGGGGGGCGGGGGAAGGGGAGGGAATCAAACAAATAGAAGAAAACATGGGGGGAAGAACATGAGGTCTAGAAGGAGGGGTGAGGGTCATGAAGGGAGGGGGGAGGGGCAGTGAAAGGCAATGGGGCAGGGCAGGGGTCGGTGGAGCCTGGAGAAGGGGGTATCTAGAGAGGGGACAGTAGGGAAGGGGTCATCGGAAAAGGGAGACAGCGGCGGGGGGGGGGGAGGGAAGGGGACAGTAGGCAGAGACGGAGAGGGCCCGGCCCCACGGCTCGAGGTTAGCCCGCACCAAGTGGGGGTAGCGAGGACCTCCACGGAGAGGAGCGGCGGCGGGGGCGGGGGGTGTCCGAGCGTCGCCCTTTGTGGTGCCCGGAGCCCCGGCCTGGCCCGCCTGGCCCGGCGCGTTGTGTTCAGGCCCGTACCTTCTTGTAGTTCTTGCCGAGCCAGAGCCGCACGTTATCAAACTGGGTCACGGTGTCTGCGGCCTCATAGTACTTCACGTTGGGGCCGCCATCCTTCTTCCGCACCGCCATCTTCTCCTGGCTCCCCCCCCAGCTGCCGCCGCCGCCGCCACCGTCGCCGCCACCGCCCGCCCCGTTCCCTCGCCTCGCCTCCTCCTCAGCCCGCCGCCCGCAGCAGCCTGGGCCCAGCACAGCGCCCCCTGCCGGGCCCGGCCGTAGTGGTGCGGGACCGCGGGAGGGAAAGCGGAGGGGGGGGGGTGAGGGGAAGGTAACGGGGGGGGGAGAGAGGAAGGGGGGGTTCCTTGAAAGGAAAGGGGAGTGACGGGGAGGGGAGAGGTCAGTGAGGAGGAGAGAGTGACGGGAGGTCAATGAGGAGGGGAGAGTGGCTGTGGGGGGTAGTCAGTGAGGCCCTAGAGAGAATGACTGGGAGGTGGTCAGTGAGGAGGGGGGAGTGACGGAGGGGGAATTAAAGGGAGGAAGTAGGGGGGTGCGGTGGAGAGCGGGTGGAATATCAGAGGGGATTGAGGAGGGAGCTGACAGGGGGAGTGAATGGAGGGAGGGACGGGGGGCAGTGGCGAGCTGGGGGAAGAATGATGGGGGAAATCAGTGGCGGGCGGAGGGAATTGGCGAATAACCGAAGAAGCAACGGAGGGAGTCAGTAAAGAGTGGGGGAATGATGTGGGGGGAATTATGGGGGAATCAGTAAAAGGTGGGGGGAGAGATCACCGGGGGGAGAGGGGTCAAGGAGGTACGGAATGGGAAGAATGCCAGGGTCACGGAGGGAGGGAGTGACAGGAAAATAAGGGGTGGGGGAGTGACTGAGGGAGGTGCCGGAGGAGCAGAGGGAGAACATCTAAGGTCACTGAGGGGTGGGAGGGCTCGAAGTTATTCTGTGAGGAGAAAGGGGTTCTCCCTTCTCCCGGAAGCTCCACTGGGGCGTTCCAGTTCCTCCAAACCACTGCCCTTCCCCTCTTAGTGACGTCTCTCCCCCTGGATCCCCCACACTTCGACTACTCTCCCCACCTCCGGGGCGCTCTCTTGGACCCTCTCCCTCCGACTGCGCTGCACTCCTGAGATGATCCGGGGCCCCGCTCTTTCCTGAGTGGGTTCCGAGCCCTCTCAAATTTTGGTGAGGAACCTCGGAGAGTGCAGGGTGAGAGGGTATGGGACCAAGAATTGGAAAAAGAAATTTTCTCTTAAGGTTTACAACCCTTTCCGCATTGTTGGCGACCCTTCCTATAAGCGCGCGGCAAAAGCCAAGCCCGGGAGTCACGGTGGCCGAGTGGTTAAGGCGTTGGACTCGAAATCCAATGGGGTTTCCCCGCACAGGTTCGAATCCTGTTCGTGACGGCCGCTCTTCTTTTCCCCCCCTCAGTGAAGAAAAGGGAAGTTCCAACCTAATTCAAGTCGAGTCGGTTTCAGTTGGATTAAAAAACCATTCAGTACCTGGATTTTCGGGGTATCTAGGGGAGGGACGTGTTTTGCATAACCCCTTTGATAGCTGGCACAGACGACATCTTGTTAGGCCTTCCCTTTCTAAGTCTGCCCGTTTTTGCTAGTTTTCATTAATTTTTTTGCAAGAGGATTTAGGAGTGTGATTAGTTTGAGTTTACATTGGATGTGAGGCGGAGATATTTTTAGGAAAGATTTCTAAAGAGTAGACAGGATGAAGAAGAGAGAAGAGCAAAGAGTGTAGATAGGGTGGCTCGCAGTGAGGACGCGCCAGCCGCTGATTTCCCGGCATTTCTTAAGTGGGGGATTTTAGTGATACCCTAGAACTGGGAGAGAAGGCTTAGCTGAAAAACCAATTTATGTATTTATATTTGAAGTTCTTGTACTCATGTACGAGCATGGAACGAAGTCTTCAGAGTACCTATTGTGGTGTTGAGGGGAAAGCTGGTGTCTTGGAATTAGAAGGTTCCGCATTCGAGTCCTCTGTGTGGAGTTTTATTCAGTACTTGATTCTTAAGGTGAGATTGATTCTACACGAGCTCCTCAAAAATTTCTTTCCTTTCAGTCTTTGAGCAGGAATTAGGAAGAGTAGGAGGAACATGCATGCCTTCACTTTAGATAGTGGTTGAATTCTTAATTGAATTCTGATCTGTCCTTCAGAGTGTGTGCATAATAATAAATTACTTGTTTGGTCCACACCAGATTCACATTATATTTTGAATATCGTTGTTACCTTTTTTTTCTTTTTTTTT
>JAJPUD010015914.1:11548-28257 GCA_023553655.1 Myrmecobius fasciatus | reverse complement strand
AGAGGGAATGTATAACTACTGGAAGATGACTAGGAAAAGATATATAGAAGAAGATGTGATTTGAAATTTATCCAGAAGACAGAGGTTAGTAGGAAGAGCATTATAGGAATGTGATAAAGCTAATAAAATGATTCAGGGTTGAGATGGAGAGGAAAAGAAAAAAAAATATTACTGGACTATAAAGTACTTGGAGGGGAACAAATTATAAGACTGGAAATGCAGGAAGAAGTCAGATTGAAGGTTCTTCAATGACTTCAAATTGAATTTTGTGTTTCATTCTAGAAGATAGGATGTTCCTGAGGTTTATTGAGTAGGGGAATAGTGTTGAGTAGCATATAACCTACTCAAATAAATCTGAGCTATAAGAAGATTGCTTTGGCAACTAAATGGAGGATGGTTTGGAGTAGGTATTACTGCTATTGCTACAATCTAAGCTTGAGATGATAAGAATCTATATCTTGGTGGTTTCTATGTGAATGAAGAAAAGAAAGCACATACACATATGTTGCTGAGGAAGAAATGACAAAATTTAACAACAAAATGCATTTGAGAAGTAAGTATGAGAGGGGTTAAGGATGAAGTCTGGGTGACTGTGAGAGTGATAGTGTTCTTAATAGTAACAGGAAAATTGGAGGGTTTGGTGGAAGAGGATAATAAGTTCTTTTTTTGCATATATTGAGCTTGAGGTATCCACCGGACTTCTAGTTTGAGATTTCTAATAGATAATTAATGTAATATAATGATAATGTAAGACTGAAGCTTAGGAGAAAGGTTAGTGCTGGAACCATCTACAGAGAAATTATAAGATCACACACAGAGAAATATGCAGAGATAGCAGAGGGACACAAAAGGATACAGACAGAACCTTGGGAGACACAATAGAAATTGGATGACATCATAATATTTTGAAAAGTTATGCCAAAAATTGTGACTTATGATTCTCCATTTAATCTGAAAGGAGAGAGGATAGTTACCTAATCTGTAAGATAGTTTCAGATTAGATTGTATGAAATAACACTCAAAAATTAATATTTTAAGACATAACCACATGAATTATTCTCAGTTCTCATTCTTTTTGACATCTTTCTGTTTGATGTTATGATTCTCTTCCTTAAGCTCTTTCCATCCTTGGGTTCCATGAAAGTACATTTCCTGATTATCCTCCTATGTTTCTAACCACCTTCTCTATTTTTTGCAGTGAATCTCATAATCAGTATGATGTAGCTAGGTATTAATTGAAAAACGGTCTGTTACAAATGCTTCATTCTGCAAATAAGGAAATTTAGATTCACAGAGAAAAATGATCTGTAGCTTGACTTAGAAAATAGATGAACTGGGTTTTAAATATAGGCTCTTTAAATCCAAATCTAGTACTTTTCTTCTTTTACACATAAAATCTGAAAAGTAAGACAAATTACTAGGAAGTTCATTTAATTTAGAACTGAGGTAATAGTAAAGATGTTTTTCTTCTTTTGTGCCAGAATTCATCTCCAATTCTTTTCCAACATTTGGTCCTATAGTAACATGCACATTACTTGGGACAAAATTAAATGTCTTTACTTATATAACAAACCTTGCATCTTCTTATATATTAAAAAGAATTTACAATCAATATGTATTTTATCCATTTGTTGCATTCACTTAATTTATATGGCAATATCGAGTTAAAATTTTTTTTAACATATTCTACAATTCATAATGAAACAGTCCATTTTTCCAAATCTGGCCTTCATTATACTCCATACATTTTTGGTTTAAATTGGATAAGTTCTCTAATATTTATCTCAATCTCTTAGAGTTCTTATGTTTTCATGATATGTGGCATGGTACAAGAGCATTTTATCATATTCCATCTACATATGGAAATATCAGTAACTGGAACAATTCTGTTTTTCAGAATATGAATATATTTATCAGAGTCTACCAGATTCTCAAAGGAACAAGATTTCTAGGCCCACTGGAAGTAAAAATAAATCTCCAAAACATTTATGGGTATATGTTTTGTATTTTAATTAGGATGTCCAGATTTCATACATTCAACTTACTCAACTTTTGACAACAGTTTAAATATAACCTTTAATAAAAATGTGTTTCTTCAGTAAAAATTACCTTTTCCTCATAAAGAAAGGAAAAGGCCCCACATGTGCAAGAATGTTTGTGGCAGCCCTTTTTGTAGTGGCTAGAAACTGGAAATTGAATAGATGCCCTTCAATTGGAGAATGGCTGAATAAATTATGGTATATGAATATTATGGAATATTATTGTTCTGTAAGAAATGACCAGCAAGATGATTTCAGAGAGACCTGGAGAGACTTACGTGAACTGATGCTGAGTGAAATGAGCAGAACCAGGAGATCATTATACACGGCAACAACAGTACTATATGACGATTAATTCTGATGGACATGGCTCTCTTCAACAATGATATGTTTCAAACCACCTCCAGTTGTTCACTGAAGAAAGCCATATACACCCAGAGAGAGGGATGTGAAATGTGGACCACAACATAACATTCTCATACTCCTTGATTGATGTTTGCTTACATTGTGTTTCCTTTATCTGATATATCATATGTGTAGATAAGATTTTTCTTGCACAACAATGATAAGTTTGGAAATATGTATACATATATTCGATTTGCCAATATTTTAACATAATTAACATGTAGTGGATATCCTGCCATCTAGGGGAGGGGTGGGGAAGTTGGGGGGAAAAATTTCTAACGGAAAGCTATGTAAGTGTTATTGTTGAAGAATTACCCACACATATGTTATGCAAATAAAATAAAATTAAAAAAGAAAAAAAAGAAAAAAAAAGAAAAAAAATTACCTTTTCCCAAGTTTCAAACTCTAGTCTCTGTATTACCTTGGTCCTGACAAGTATTTTTTTTTAATAATAACATCTTTTGCAGAGCAAATGATTTTTGAGGAGCATATTTTCCAAGTTTTATACTTTGCTCAATGCAAATGATAAGCGTCTTTTTTTTTTCATTTTATTAAAGCTTTTTATTTGCAAAACATATGTATGGGTAATTTTTCAACATTGGCCCTTGCAAAGATTTCCATTACAAATTTTTCCCCGCTAGTCCCCACCTCTCCTGCAGATGGCAGGAAGTCTACTACATGTTAATTATGTTAAAACACTTGACAAATTGAATATGTATATACATATTTTTACAGTTATCTTGCTGTGCAAGAAAAATCAAATCCACAAGAAAAAAAATCCAAGAAGGGAAACATAAGGCAAGCAAACCAATAGAAAGTGTGAAAATACTAT
This sequence comes from Myrmecobius fasciatus, assembly GCA_023553655.1. Taxonomy (NCBI): domain Eukaryota; kingdom Metazoa; phylum Chordata; class Mammalia; order Dasyuromorphia; family Myrmecobiidae; genus Myrmecobius; species Myrmecobius fasciatus. Next base: position 24,981 of record JAJPUD010015914.1, on the reverse strand, counting down.
GTTGTGATCCACCCTCAGATCCCATAAGCCTCTCCCTGGGTGTATATGGCTTTCTTCATCATTGAACAACTGGAACTGGTTTGAAATATTTCATTGTTGAAGAGAGCCACATCCTTCAGAATTGATCATCATATAGTCTTCTTGTTGCCGTGTATAATGATATCCTGGTTCTGCTCATTTCACTCAGCATCAGTTCATGTAAGTCTCTCCAGGCCTCTCTGAAATCATCCTGCTGGCCATTTCTTAGAGAACAATGATATTCCATAACATTCATATAACATAATTTATTCAGCCATTCTCCAATCGATGGGCATCCATTCAGTTTCCAGTTTGTAGCCACTACAAAAAGGGCTGCCACAAACATTCTTGCACATGTGGGGCCCTTTCCCTCCTCTAAGATCTCTTTGGGATATAAGCCAATAGAAACACTGCTGGGTCAAAAGGTATGCACAGTTTGATAACATTTTGAGCATAGCTCCAAATTGCTCTCCAGAATGGTTGGATCTGTTCACAGTTCTACCAACAATGTATCAGTGTCCCAGTTTTCCCACATCCCCTCCAACATTCTGATCAGTGTCTTTGAACAAGGTTATTTCTGTTATATTTTTCAAGGAATATCGAAGGATTTTGATATGTGGATAGAAGATATTTTGTTGAGTGAGAGTCTTTAAGATATTGATTTGTTCTTTTCAATCAAATTCTTATTTATAATCAACAAATAAGTGCAGTGAGGATATATATGTGTCTTACATCTTTCATTTAATTATTCAATATTTTTGAAGTAATAATTTAATAATATAAAAGCAAGAGACTTGTGTGTAATTCACAAATCTTCATTCTTTCTCTTCTTCCTGAATAATGCTTTCACAAATATATTTCCTCATCCTCACATTTTTACCTTTTCATTGAAACTGCCAAATACAGTATATTGCTTCACTTTGTAAGATCTTAACAAATTATCTGTAGAGTTTTTCTATCTCTTCATTCTCAGCAAGTGAGGCTAGAGCAAGTAAGCTAATTATCACTAGTATTACAATACTGGGCAACAAAATATTCCTTGAAATTATATTTCTTGTTCTTATTACTATAAAATCTATTCTATCAATTCCTTTCCTTGCTTCTCTAAGGAGCACCAACGTCATCTTTCCATTTAGCTACAATTTCCTTTTTCTAGTTTTATTGATGTGGTTCAGCTCCTTCAGAAATACGTGTTGTCCAATGTATTGATTACTGGAGAAGGATCTAGCACTTCAAGTACTGCTGGTCAAACTAAAGCTTATTAATAGTATAAAAATGTTTGATTTTTAGCACCTCTGCCCCATTTCTTTCCACTTTGCCACCATCACTGAAAAATTGGAAAAGGGCAATACTGAAAGCCATTTTCTATTTTTCTTGTTTTCATGATCAAATTATTCATGGCATGTGACCAGTTTACTATTGATATGCCTTTCTTTAGTTAACTGGAGTAGTCTTTAGAAAACAAATTGTATTAGAAGCTATATTGGTATCCTTTCCATAACGGTAAGATCTGTCAAAACTAATAATCTAAAGATATTACCTTTGAGAGTTCAGGGTCAACTCTATACCACAATGAGGCATCAAAGTAGGGAGAAATAGAAGGGAGTAAGCATTTGTATAATACCTAATATGTGCCAGGCACTTACAAATATTATATCACTTGATCCTCACAACAATTCTGCAAGATAGGTGCTGTTATTATTCCCACTTTGCAACTGAGGAATTGTGGCAAATAGAAGTTAAATAATTTGCCCAGGGTCACACAGCAATTAGGTGTCTTAGGTTTGCTTTGAACTCAAGTCTTATAGATTCCAGGCTCATTGCACTAACCATTGTACCATTTAGATACTGAGTAGGACTGTGTGGAAGTAAAAGAATACATTTAAATTACTTGAGATGAAGTTGTGTTAGGCCATTTACAAAATATGTTAATTTGTGGAGTACATAAATCAAGGTTTTATTATCATGGTCTTTTGATTAACTGATTTCCTGAGGACTGAATCAAAATGACAAATTTGTGAATCATAAATATGGCTTCAGGATATGCTTCCACTTTGTTAAAAAAATTAGAAGACAATTAGCCACATCTTTCCTAATATTTAAGATGTATTGACAGTACACATGACATTTTACAAATACATGATGTTTTGCATGTCTTTTAAAATTTAGGACAATGCTGTGAAGTAGAGTTTCTAAGTAGCTGTCATTTTTCATTCATGTTCTAACTGTGACCCTATTTGGGGTCTTATTAGAAGATAATTTCCTTCTCCAGATCTTTTTACATATAGGAAATTGAGGTAAACAGGGTTAAGTCACTTGCCCAGAATCACACAGCTCTCTCAGTGTCTGAGATCAGATTTGAACTCAGATGATTCTCTTTGTCTTCAGACTAGGTACTCTAGGCACTATGGCGCCACCTAGTTGCCCTCTAAATCACAATAATCTAATTCCACAGATGAAGAAATTGTCTCTTTTAGCAACTTGCTCAGTTACACCACGCAGCTAGCTAATCCAGTACAAATTAAAACTTTTGAACCCAAGTCTTTCGAATCTAACGTTATTGTCTGAATTCGCAAATGCCTTCTCTTTCCAAAGACCTATGATTTTAAGGCATCATTCCACAAATATTCCCTTCTTTTTTCTGGCAGCTAGGACAACTATTTTGCTAAGTGCTATAAAGTTCAAGTGGTGTCTATTTAGAAACATTGTATTCCCTTCTAAGGTATTCTAGTATCTGTGAGATGTATAAATGTAGATTCACAAAGTGAAATACACCAAAGTTATTGGTATGGATTTGTGATTTTATCAATATGAAAGTTCCCTCCACCCAGAGAAATCTCTCTTCTTCTTCTGTATATTCTTCATAATCTTTAAAGAGTTTCCTATTGGAAGGGACATCTGAAGGAAATATTTATCCAAGAAGGGAATCCAAGAAATCTTTAGGGTCATGTCAGAATCTGTGAAGGTTCTCTGGCTATCATGTTGTTTTAGTGACCAGTCATTTGAGTTTCTCTTATTCCTCTCCCCTTTTTTTCAATCAATAAACATTTATTAAGTGCCTGCTATGTACACTGCGCTAAGTGCTCAGGATACAAAAAGAGGAAAAAGATGGCCCTGCCCTCAAGGACCTTATGTTGTAAAGTAATATACCATTTTCACTCACACACTATACATAACACACTTCCTTTTGATGACTTTTCTGAGAGCCTCTTTGAAGTCTTTGTTCCTCAGACTATAAATGACAGGATTTAATAGGGGTGTAACTACTGTGTAAAATATAGAAATAATCTTGTTGAGTTCAGGTGACTGATGGGCATTGGGGCGAACATACATGGAAATCATAGTCCCATAGTAGATAGTGACTACAGCCAAGTGGGAGCCACATGTAGAGAATGTCTTCATTTTACCAGAGACTGAAGAAATCTTCAAGATTGATAACACTATGAATACATAAGAGACCAGAGTAAGAAGAAAACAAATACATAATATAGCAAATGACAGGATGAAGATTGTAATTTCAGTGATGAATGGATTGGAGCAAGAAAGCTGCATCAAGGGTGGGAGGTCACAGAAAAAGTGATTAATTTGGTTTGGTCCACAGAAATTCAATTTGGAGATCATTAAAGCAGGCAGAAAGGCAGTACTAATCCCAGTCATCCAGGATCCCACCACCAACTTGTTGCAGACCTCAGAGCTCATCAGAGTAGAGTAGTGAAGAGGGTTACAGATAGCTAGATAACGGTCATAAGCCATCATGGCCAGGAGAAAGCATTCAGTAGCACCAAAAAAAACAAAAAAGTAAAGTTGGGTCATGCATGCTGAGAAAGAGATAGACAAGCCCTGGAAGAGCAAATTGGTCAAAAGAAGAGGAACGATGGTGGTAGTGTACCAGATCTCCAAAAAAGAAAGGTGTTTGAGGAAGGAATACATAGGTAAATGTAGACAGTGATCCTGGGTCACCACTACAATGATTACAATATTACCAATTACAGTCAGAATGTAGAAGAATAAGAAGATGACAAAGAGGAAATTTTGCCACTCAGAGATGCTCTGAAAGCCTAGGAGTTGGAACTCCATGATGGTGGTAGCATTCCAAAATTCCATTGCCTGTAAAATATATTTGGGAAAAATTAGAAGGCGTGAAGAAGAAATTTCTATTTTCTTTTGCCTATGTTCATTATAATAATGTGTTCCCTCATGATGTATTAAAAAAAAGAAACCATTTCATTTACAGATTCTACTATGGTGGGATATATATATCATTTATGAACTCAAGAAAGGTACAAATCCACAAAATTTGGAGGAATGGCCCAAGTAGCCGAGAATTGCATATTTAGGGAACTTGGTGAGAATTGCACAGAGGTAGAAGAAGCCTTAGAGGTCAAAGAAGTGATTATTTTTCTATTATATTAATATCTGATAAATAAATTAAGATTTTTTTCTTTCTATTTCCTTATTCAAGGACCAGTCCCTTATTCAAGGACCTGTAGGTCATCCAGCCAATTTCTAAAAGATAAGACTATCGTAAGACTCTGGTTCAAATCTTAACCTGTGTGATCTTGTGTAAATCACTTAACCACTTTGGGCCTCAGTTTTGTTGCCTGCAAAAAATAAAGTTGGCACCAGATGAATGATGGATTCCTTTCAGCTCTAAACCTAGATCCCACAACCATTAGGTCACTGGATGTATGTGTTAAGAGAGTGTGTGTGGAGCTGTAGGTAAAGGAACACATCCCATAAATGAGGGAAAGAACCAAAAAAGGGAAGTAAAGAGCCAAATAGTTTATTTAATTTTTTCTCTTTCAAATAAATATATGAGAATACTGATTTTGTTTTTACAATACTGACCTACAATATGCTGGGATAAATATTCTGCTTGAATTGCACATATTTGACTTATATCACATTGCTTGCTATCTTGGGGGAAGGGGAGGTAAAGGAAGGAGGGAGAAAAATTTATAACAAAGTTTTACAAAAATGTATGCTAAAAAGTATCTTTACATATATTTGAAAAAATAAAATACTATTTTAAAAAAGTAAAACAATGTATTTAAAGAAAAAATAAATATTCTGCTTGATTCTCTAGAATGAGTAAATATGATGCTATAAGATCACTGAGGATTCTCATCACATAAATGAATCTTTGTATTTGGGAGGAAAGGGGGAAGTCATAAAAACAGTAGTAGCTTTTTATGTCTTTCAAAGGATGTGTATTATTCTATTTGATCTTCATAATAACTGTTCATGGTTGTCAAAACAAATGTCATGTTCCAGTTTACTAAAAAGGAAAGAAACAAAGTAAATATTAATTTACCCAAACTCACACAGGGGATTGGTAAAAGAGTCAGTCAATCAAATAATTAATAAAAAACATTTATAGAACTTGACCTGGAAGTCCTGTTTCTCATTTTAGTTTTTTTTTTCCAACATGTTCCAGTTCATTCTCTGTGTTTCCATTTCTTTATTTTTAAAATGAGCATGTTAGACTAGATTATTTTCAGAATGCCTTCCTCATAAAAACCACAGGAGAGGCAATCTGTGGTCTCAGCCATCATTGTGCATTTCTGCTTTTTATAGGGAGTATGTGGCAAAAAGTATGATTTTCTCAGTGGCTCTAAGGAGTTGTAATAAGATGCAAAAAAGAGTGAAATAATAGCCTTAAAATTTTTACTAATATCTAGAGATCAATGAAGATGATGACTAAGACACATAAAGAAAACAAATATACTTAATGAATCAAAAATATTACATGGGAATAAACAAAATTAGTGAAGCATAAGGTTGAAATGAGAAACATACTCTCCTGAAAAAGAGAGGACATAGTTTCACTGTATTCTGTTATATTCAAATAACATTTAAAGAACTGTATGCCCTGCACTTTGTGAATTATCAAGTATTCTTTGTCTATACTTGCCAAATGTTCATATTAAAATATATGGCGTTCAAATTTGAAAATAGGTATTTTGGATAGCTAAGTGTATGTAGCATATAATTGAATTGCTGGTTATGATCCCTAAGCTTTTTGCTTCCCGAAACTCGGATTATATGACTATTTTTCCATTGGAAATAGGCATCTTTCTTAATGTTCTAAATGTAAACACTCTAACTTGGTGAGATCTAAGCATTTCCTCCCAAACTGTGATTTCTTGTTTCTGGGCAAAAGTTAAGAGCTTTGTGATTGTCTGCCCCATTGTCTAACATAATACAGGAAATGCTTCAGAGCAATGGAGCTTTGGGGAAGAGGACCAGAGAGGAGGAGCCTGTCACATCACATCGAGTGTATGTTGTCCGTGCCCGATTGCCACTCTGTATGGAAACGACACGGCCCCGTTCATTTTTGTTTTGCTCCAGAGTATACAAAATGGCAACCCCCCCCTTTGGTCCCAATCGATCCCATTTGCATTTCTAGTGTATGTAATGTCGAAGCATGGTTCTGAAGAAATTCACATTTTCATAGTCTGGATGAGAAAAACGTCGACCACTTCACAAGTAGACTCTTTCATTTCCCTGGCTTGTTGTTTTCTGTGTATTGACTTGGTGTTTTATAACTTTTATGAATCAATAATCTCCTTCGTAAACTTGTTTAACTGAAATCCTTCTCTTAATTAATAATAACAGGAACAGATACACAGCTACTTACTTGAGATTTACAAGCTATGTCTTTGATAAGGGGAAGTGGTTTCATGACATGTGAACAATTGCTATTAAAATGTAATCTATATATTCTATATGATTGTAAATATTTTATATAGCAGTACAAATAAAATATTTTTCTATTAATAAAAAAAAAAGAACTGTATGCCCTTCTGGGCACCACTCTTTAGGTAGGGCCTTCATAAACTTCATAAACTCCATAACTTTCTGGAGTAAGACTAAACATTTCCATTTCCTTCAGCTTTTACCATATTAGTATCTTTGGCTTGGAGATGAGAAGATATTGGGGGAACCTGTTTTAGCTATCACCAGAAATTTGAAGGTCTATCATGTGAAAGAGGTAGTAAGATTTGTACCATTTGGCTCCACTGGGAAGAATTAGGAGAAATGGGTTAAAGTTGAAGTAAAGAAAATGTGGACTTGGTGTAAGAGCAAATTTCCTTTTAATTAATATTGTTCAAACCCAGAACAGGCTGCTATTAAACATAATGGTCTATTAAATCAAAGGTTGTGTGATAATTTCTTGGGATTTTTGTAGGTGGAATTCTTATTTAGCTGATGGTTAGACTATATGGTTTTTTAGAGAATTTATACTTCTTCCAAATCTGAGGTTCTGTGATTCTGTAATTTCACTAGGATAGTGGCAGTTTTTAATCATTATTATAGATGACTGAAAGAAAGGTTAAAGACAATTCTGGATCAGGATCTAGACTTAAACTTTTAAATTTTAAGGAGGTGATTGGGTCAATGCTATTATGATTCTTGAAAAAGGAATTGTTAAGTCCCTTGAAGCATATCTGTTATCTTTTTATAGAGTTAATTGAATAGAGTATGTTGTTCTTTCTGATTCTGATCCAAAATATGGGGCAGCTTAGCTCTTGAGAATTTAGAGAATGACAAAATGACTGACTCCTCCATCTGACCATGCATGTGACTCAGTAAAAGGAGGATTAACTTTCTAAATCAAATAAATGCTAGTTATCATTATAATTCTTATATTTATTATTAATTTCTCCTCTTCCTCCTGATTCTACACCACCACTACCACTACTTCAAAATGAAAAAGTCTTCCCCTTAACAGTTACTGAGCAGGACGAGTTGATGATTCAATAATTCTTTTTAAAAAGGGAAGGAATCCACCCTTTTCTTCCTTGATTTTTTTTGCATGAACAGTAACTCTCATGAGCATGTGAAAGGGATGTTCTTTCTACTGAACCATAAAATGCTATGCACTTTGCAGGCAAAACCACTTAAGCAAGCTTGACTCTGGGTTTTTGTTTCCATCTTCTAGATTTGTTTTATTATTGTTGTTTGTTTGTTGTTGTTGTAGATGAATTTGTATTGATCCTAAGATATCCAACTTTAGGCCTGGAAGTCAAATTGTTAGTGTGAGAGTTCCATTAGACTTCCCTGGGGTTTTTAGTTTTGTTGTTGTTGTTTATTTTATTTTGTTTTGTTTTCAATCAAAGCTGACTAGACACAAAGGGAGCATTCACCAAATTTCAGTATACTTGGAGAAGAAGAGCATCAAAAAGAAGATTAACTCAAGTTCTAGTATGTTTTACTAAAAGAGAGAGGTATAGTATAGAATTAAGGTTAAGTCGTTTGCCCACGGTCACACAGTTAGTAAGTACTTGTATGAGGCTATGTTTGAGTCTTTCTGATTCCAGACCCAATGCCCAATGCATGGCGTCATCTAGCTGCCTCAATAGCCAGTGTGTGGGAAATAAAAATCTGTTCAAAAATTAACTCATAGCACATAAATACCTTTCTTCTCCCCATATTGGGAGCTTCCCATCATAGACATGGGCTGAAACTTAAACAATTTTTCTTTGGACACCATGATAAAAGTACATAACAAGTCGACTGAGTGTGAGCTAAAGAACCTTCACTCCTCTTTGAATAATGACTGAACCTGGTTCATTAAGCATACTTGGGTCCCAAGCACAGGGGTTCTTTAGAGTTCAGCTTCTTAAACTGTGGCTAGCAACCCCATATGGAGTCTCATAACTTACCATGAGGGTTGTGAAATTATGATTTATTATCAGTAAATATTTGATGTGTATACCTATTTTATATGTCTATATACTCAGAAGATATGTAAAATTTCTCAGGGGAAAAGGGATATTGAGAGGAAAAAGTTTAAGAAACCCTAATTTAGAGAAGAAGGGAGAGGGAAACTATTGCAGTGTGTTGATCTTTGCAGCAATTATTTTTAGATGACTAATAGCATTTCTTGTGACTTTCAGTTTCATTGTGGTTTTGACTTAGGCTTTCCTGCTTCCTATACTTTGCCCTCCCACTGTCTTTTTTGGTTTATTTCATTTTAGCTCACTTTTTAGATTGTAATTTTAGCAATTTTTATCTTGCTGCATGGATTTGGTGACTTTGTTCTAAATTCATAGAGAATATACTTTTCTCCCATCCTTCCTTTAATTACTCTAATGTACGTATGTCTTCTATATTCCTTGCTAACAACTATCATCCAAAGGGATTTGATATTGCAATGAATGCTCAGATTGGTCTCTGTTGCCTTCTTTTAGTCATTGTCAATGCTGTACTATAGGCCCTAGAATTGTCTAGTGTCCTAGGGATTGAGTCAGCTTTCAATAGTTCTTTGAATCTCATGGATCTCTTTGATTTATTCTGATGGGAGAAGAAAAGATTTTAAATTGTGTTTTACTTTAGAGATTACCTGGTCCAATTCTGGTTTTTTACAAATGAGGAAACATATCTTGAAAAAGCTAATTTGCCTGAGATTATATAAGTGGGGGGAAAACAGGATTTGATCCCAAATTCTCTGACTGCAAATATACAGCTCTTTCCACTATACCATGTTCCTCTAATTCTTACATATCTCTCCAGTTTGCTAAAATAATAATAATAATAACAACACATCTTATAGTATTCCTGGGGAAGTGAGGTGGCAAAATGAAAAGAGCACTGAGCCTGGAATCCGGAGGATCTAAATTCAAAATCAGCCTCGGACACTTATTACACCTGTGATCCTGGGTAAATCACTTTATACTGTTTCCCTCAATTTCTTCATCGGTACAATGAATTGGAGGCAAACTACTCCAGTATCTTTTCCAAGAAAATCCCAAATGGGGTGATGAAGAGTTGAACATGATTAATCAACTATACAGCAGACATAGTGTATCTAATATATTGTTGATAATTGCTATATATAATATTTTGCTCTTTAGTAGTTCCTTTTTACCTATAGATAAATTACAAAGTCCTTATCCTTATCCTGATAGCAAAGGCTATCAACAAACTCTCTCCAATTTACTTTTCTAGTCTTACCTAATTTCTTTCTTTCTATACAAGACTTTGCCTCTAAGGTAGTGTATTCACTACCCCTGGGCTAGTCTGGTTCATTCTCATTGCTATCTATTTCTCTTATATCTTTATTAGTTGCCTATTTCCTCTCTTTTATTACTTTCTTTTCAATTTCCCCCCACAATGTATTTATTTAATTTTTCTTTTTCCTCCTTCCTTCTTCCCTTCTGTTAATCTGACCGTATCTATAAGGTTCTGAACATAAGACTCCTGATTCAACAAGGAACAGCAGTTCTGGCATTAAGGAATAACACAACTCTTCCAGGTAAAGAGGTTCTTACCACCAAAGCATGCATATCCCAATTACTTCAGTACAGAGAGCCATAATCTGTTTGAATGTATTCAGAAATGAGTGGAAATGGGGAATAGTGTCCTTACTTCACCCCCTTCCTGTTCAACTGGGAAAAGGGTGAGACACAGACTATCTAAGCCAAATCCATTTCCTTTTTGAGGTAATAAATTATCCTAGTTCAATAACTCTTAGCAGAAAACTTGAACCTCAGTCTCATTCTCACTGGAAAAGACTTAAAAGAAAAAGAGAATATGTAATGGCTTTACTTTCTCAGAAGAAAATGGAGAGTGTCTTCACCAATAGGCCTTTCTTGTTTTAAAGAGAATGTTAATCAGTGTTTAGTAGAAATTTACACAATGGAAAATCAGGTGAGTTTCCCCTTCTCCAAAGAGTAAAACAATAAGGGGTGTGCCAGTTATTCTGGAAGCCTGGAGGAATTCCAGAAGATAAGAAGGAAATAAAAGAATCCTCTCTCCAGGCTTTTTCTCTTTAGCCCCTTTAAGCAAGCATGTGTGTTTATACCTATTATTTCTTCTTTCTTTGCCCAATTTTCTTATACTTTTATCTAGGAAAATTGATGATTTTTTTTTTGTTTGTTTGTTGTTGTTGTTATATAGGCTAAAAGTCTTCTGCAGGAGACTCTCTTCTTTGGTGAGGACTGATTTCTCAAAACTCCTCATCTTAGAATTGAGGAGAATAAAAATCCTGATTTTTTTTTTTTTTTTTTTTGGTTTCAGAGAAAAGATAGGTGATTCCAGATTTTCTTTAAAGAGAGGTCCCTAAAGAAAGAGAAGAACTCAAAATGTATAGGAACTAGCACTTTCTTCATTTCCCTGTATTCATTTCACTATACCAGAGACTTTGGGGAATTTCCCATTCAATGAAATCTGAAACTCTTTCACTTTGCTGAACTTAGAAATCTCACTAGTAATGGGAAAACTCATTTCCTATGTTCATTGTCTAATATATTCTTATCTGCATACCTTCTGATTACTGTTTGCTACCAGCTTGGATAAATGGATTTATCTGCTATTTGCAACAGTTAGTTTTTGTGGAACTGGCATTTGGTAGGAAGGAAATCAAGCACTAGCTTAGGATATCCTTTCTCTGTAAGGAATAGAGATCAAAAACTCATCTTGAACTTAAACACTATGTTCTTTAGACTAACTATATTTAGGAAGGAAGATTAGATATACTTCTAGCCTAGTATCCATTCTCTAAAAACACAATCTGTTTCTAATCTCCTGACCAAAAACAAAATTTCCATCTTTTTATATTTTCTTGCAAGCCAGTTTCAGATAGACATATGGATGATGAGGTTCTGGGTAACAAGGTGGGCATTAGAAGAGAAAGCCACAAGCACTGATAGGATTATAATGCTCCCTGGGGAAAGCAAAAAGGGTACTGATGAAATCAGTTCAGTATTAAGTGAGACTTTTGTTCTTAAGTAGATTTTCTATAAAACATGGACTTTCATTGCAGTCCCACCTCAAGTGGAGGTCTCTTTACTTATCAAATCTGAAAGCCAAGATGTGATGTTCAACCCCTCCCCCCAGGTTGTATTTCCTTTGTAAAAGATCCACTTATAGTATAGATTTTCACTAAATTCCTTTTAGTGCTAGCCTGCCATGGAATCCTGCCTCATGGTTTCTTTCTTCTCACTCCCTTCTCCCATCACCACATGGCATCTTTCTCTTTGTTATAGCCAATTCTTTTGTGGTATTGATAAGGGGTGAGAAAGGGGTGACGGGATCCCCTTTGGCCAGTCATGGGCTTCATGGAGGTATCCATGAACCCCAAGGAACCAGGCAAGAGGTTTATGGCAAAATAGATTTATTATAGCAGAGAAGCAGCTTTCTTAGTGGGACAGTTCTGAAAGGGGAGAAGTAAAGGTGGGCTATTAGCAGAGACTAGTGAACACTGAGCATGGCTCAATGGACCTTTTCCTGATAAGAATTAGCAAAGCTGTGTTTACACTGAGCAGCAGCTCAGTGGGCTTTTCCTGGTGTAGGAATAAGCAAAGATTGGGGTTAAGAATTGTCCTTTTATTTTGCCTTCTAAGGCTTCAGGCTGGAGAGATTAATAGCTAGTTTCTGTGAAGGGTAGTGATTATGCCCTAGGTCAAGATTTCTGACTGAATTCCAAGTGAAGTTTGTCTGTGAATAGAAGTTGCCCCCCCATCTCGACAGGAGGGTTTTTGAGGTTTGGGGTCTCTCCAGCTCTCCCCTCCATGATGAGGGGACACACAATCAAGGACATAATTTACAGCAGTATTAAATCTCTTTTAGGGTTAGCTCACTAATCAATAGAGTAATTCTTTTCCCTTGTTAACTCCTTTTGGATTAGTCTGCTAACCTCTCTGGATTTAGCTTGCCAGTCAATAGTGTACTCTTACTTCATGGTGTTTTACCTTTAATGTTAACTTCCTTTTAGTTAATTTCGAGTTCCACTAGGGATCTTGTCTTTCCTCTTGTTAACTGTTAACTTACTAACTCCTTGTTAATTCACATAATAAACAGCACTACTTTGTAATCTGTGATGGATGTCTTGTCATGGTTGCTCCATGTTACAATCTGTGTCTTTATTATGTTATTTTCATCTAATATTCTTTTTATCAATTAATTGCTCTCCAAAAACTATTTCATATTTACCACGCCTGGTGCCTATTTTATCTTATCACAGAGGCACACATGGCTTGCAGAGGTAAATACAGTATACTACATACCATTAACATTGTGCTTACATTAGAAGAAGGATATTCTGTAATGAATAGAGAACTGAACTGGGAGTTGTTAAACCGGAGTTCAAATCTAGATTGTATGATCCTGGCCAAATCACTAAATTGTCTCAAATTCTGGTTCTTAATCTTTAAAATAAGATTATTAATAGCACCTATCTCACAGGATTGTAATGAGGATAATGTGAGCTAATGTTTGTAAAGTGTGTTGCAAGTCTTAAAGAACCACAAAATGCTATATTATTGTTATTGTACTTCTCCCTACATGTCAAGATAATTGATTTCTCCAGCTTTCTTACTTATTATTTTTAAAATTAAAAAAAAAATCAATACCTGGAATAGATGGGGCATCTCTCTCTCTCTCTCTCTCTCTCTCTCTCTCTCTCTCTC
>JAJPUD010015914.1:0-11448 GCA_023553655.1 Myrmecobius fasciatus | reverse complement strand
CTCTCTCTCTCTCTCTCTCTCTCTCTCTCTCTCACACACACACACATACACACACAATTTCCTTTTGTTGAAATCCCCTCCCATTTGCCCAAGTAATATTTTATCCACTTCAGGAAGCCTTTCCTGATGTTTTCATTGCCTTGATAGCGACCTTAATTTTTCATAGCCTTTCATAGACATCTTTTAGCTTATTTTAAAACATTGATATAAAAGCATCTATTATGGCTATTTATATTCATTTTAATCTATGAATTAATGTCACCTATGAGATTATAAACTTCAGTACAATGGAAATTACTTATTCCCCAGGGCTCAGAGAGTAACTTACTCATTATATGTTCTAAATATTTTTTTCAAACTGTTTATTAAAATGTTCACTTTGTTTTGGATGGACATAAAAAATACAATGATATTGAACTGGAGAACAAATTCACAGAGAATAAAGATTATTGTTGCTCAGTCCTGTCTGACTCTTCATGGCCTGTATCATGCCAATATTGTCCATGGAGTTTTCTCGGCAAAGATACTGGCTTGGTTAGTCATTTTCTTATCCAGTGAGTAAGACAAACTGTATTTAAGTGACTTCCCTAGGGTCCCACAGCTAAATTTGAACTCAGATATTCCTGACTCTATGTCCAGTGCACTATTTATTGAGCCATTTTGTTTTCTACTGAATAAAGACCAGGAAACATTAAAATGAATACACAGGTAAACAAAGAATCTTAGAAAAAAAATCCCTACTTGGACTGCCAAAACATTGCCAAGACATTGTCCTTGTGGTGTCTATTCTTTCCTATTCTTAGGTGAAGAATTATCAAAATAGAATGTGATCTTGTGGGATTGGAGTCAAGATGGTGTTTAGAAGCCAGGAAGTTGCATGAGTTTTCCCTAGTTTCCCCCAGAAACAATGTTAAATCAAGCCACTAAATGGATTCTGGAGTTACAGAACCCACAGAAAGATGGTGTGAAGCAATTTTTCCAGCTTAAGATAGTAAGGATTTGAAGAAAGGTCTGTATCACTTGGGTATAAGGGGAGTGTAGGCAGTACAAATGCAGTGTGGGCAAGTCAGTTCAAGGCTCTTAGTCCCACCACAGATAAGTGACTGAGTCCCCTTGGTTCAGGTTCAGCAAACCAGTGGCACAGCAGATTAGCTATGAGGTCTCCAGCCCCAGCACAGAAGGCAAATTGCCAGTTTCAGAACCCCAGCACATCAGGTAAGACTAGATCAGCCCACCCCAGTGCAGTGGGCATCTCAGATGTCATTGCAGAAAGCCAGTGACTAAGCCTTTGTCCTCCAGCACAAGAAGCTTAGGACAATGATTACTGTGTCCTAATAGCAGAACTCAACTTTTTAAAATGAGCAAAAACCCCTAAAAGAGCCCTGATCATAGAAAGCTTTTATCACAATAGGGAAGATCAAAATAAACTCAAAAAGGACAACAATGGCAAAATGTCTACATTTGAAGCTTGAAAGGGAGTATGAATTAGTCTTAAACTCAAAAAGTTCTCTTGGAAGATCTGAAAATAGATTTAAGAATCAAGTAAGTGAGAAGAAAAATTGGAAAAAATAATGAGTTATGCAGAAGAATTATGAAAAAAGCACCAATAGCTTGGAAAAGGAAGGACAAAATAAGAAAACAAATCCTTAAAAAAATATAATTTGCAAAAATGGGGAAATAAATTCATTAAAGAAAACAATTCCTTTAAAAATAGAATTGTCCGGGGCAGCTAGGTGGCACAGTGGATAGAGTACCAGCCCTGAAGTCAGGAGGACCTGAGTTCAAATCTGGTCTCAGCCACTTAACACTTCCTAGCTGTGTGACCCTGGGCAAGTCATTTAACCTCAATTGCCTCAGCAAAAAAAAAAAAAAAAAAAATAGAATTGTCCAAATGAAAAAGGAGATGCAAAAGCTAGCTGAGGAAAATAGTTTCTTAAAAATTAGAATTGGAGAAGAGGAAGCTAATGACTCTGTTAAACATCAAGAATCAGTCAACAAAATCAAAAGAATAAAAAAATAGATCCAGGACAGAGAATTTTAAAATTACCTGATTTGCCTGAATTACCTTAAAGTCATGACCAAAAAAAGAGTCAGGCAACATCTTTCAAGAAATTATTAAGGAAAATTTCCCTATTGTCCTAGAATCAAAGGGTAAAATAGTCATTAAAAAAATCCCCTGATTCCCCTCCTGAAAGAGACCCCCAAATGAAAACTCTAAAAAGTATTGTATCCAAATTTAAGAATTATCAAGTCAAGGAAAAAATACTGCAAGCAGTCAGAAAGAAACAATCAAACATCAAGTACCAATAGTTTAGGATTATTACCTAGCAGTTTCTACATTAAAGGATCAGTGGACATGGAATATAAAGATATTCTGAAAGGCAAAGGATCTTAGATTACAACAAAGAATCAACTACCTATCAAAAGTGAAAATAATATTTCAGGGGAAAAGAAGAATATTTAATGGAATAGGGGACTTTTAAACTATCCTGATGAAATGACCAAAGCTGAAAAGAAAATTTTATTTTCAAATATAAGATTCAAGAGAAGCATAAAAAGATAAACAGAAAAGAAAAAAAAACACATTATTCAATAGGATTAAACTGTTTACAATTTATAAAGGAAGACAATACTTATAACTCTAGAGAATTATATCTCTATTATATATATAAAGAGGTAGGAGCATAAGGATATGATGATATAAAAAAAATTAAAGGGTAAAAAAAAGAATTGTACTGGGAAAAGAGGAAGGGGTGAGGCAGAATAAGGTAAATTATATTACATGAAGAGATGTGAAAGACCTATTACAATAAAGGGAAAGAAGGGAGAGGGTGAGAATTGTTTGAATCTTATTCTCACTTGATTTGAGTCAAAGAGAGAATATCATACTGAATATAGAAATGTAACTTACCCTATCGGGAAGTAGGAGGGGAAAAGGGAAGGAAAAGAGAAGGGGAGGCTGGGAAAAGGGAGAGCAGAAGTAGGAGGGAAAGAAAAAAAAAGGGTAAAAGTTATAAAAGGGAGGGAAGATTCAGGGAGGCAGTGGTAAGAAGCAAAACTTTAGAGAGGAGGTACAGGTATAAATGAGGATGAAGTATAAACAGGAAAAAAAAGCTTTGAAGAGAGAAATTTAAAACCAAACAATAGAGAATTTTATCAAATGCAAAATGAATAATTTTGATTACATTAAGTTAAAAAGGTTTTGTACAAACAATACTAATGCAATCAAGATTAGAAGAAAAGTAGAAAACTGGGAAGCCATTTTTGCAATAAAGACCTCATATGTAACATATAGAGAGAACTGCATCAAATTTATAGGACAATGCATGCCCTAAATGATAAATGGTCTAAAGTTGTGCACAGGAAGTTTTCAGATTAAAAACTATCTATAATCCTATGAAAAATGCTCTAAATCATTATTAGAGAAATGCAAATTAAAATAATTCTGTGGTGCTACCTCACACTTATCAGATTGTCTAATATGACAGAAAAAGAATGTGAACAATGTGAAGGGATGTGGGAAAACTGGGACACTAATGTATTGCTGGTTCAGTTGTGAACTGATCCAACTATTCTAGAGAGCAATTTGGCACTATGACCAAAGGGCTACAAAACTGTGCATACTACTACTAGGTCTATATCGCAAAGAAATTATTAAAAAGGGAAAAGGACTCACATGTAGAAAAATATTTATAGCAACACCTTTTTAGTGGCAAAGAATTGTCAATTGAGGGGATAACTATCAATTGGAGAATGGCTGACAAAGTTTTGGTATATGAAGAGAGGAATACTATTGTATAAGAAATGATGAGCAGGTGGATTTCAGAAAAACCTAGACTTACATGAGCTGCTGCTGAGTGAAATGAGTAGAACCAGTGTAATATGTATACAGTAACAGCAATATTGTATTGATGACAAATGATGATAGACCTTTTCTAAGTAATACAATGATCCAAGACAATTCCAAGAGACTTTTGATGGAAAAAGTCATCCACATTGAAAGAAAGAACTATTGAGCCTTAAAGCAGTTTGAAGCATACTATTTTCACTTTTTTTTAAAAAAAAGGTGTTTTTTTCTCATTGTTTTCTCCTTTTGTTCTGATTCTTTTTTCACATGACTAATGTGGAAATATGTTTAACAAGATTATGCAATTATCACATTGCTTACTGTCTTGGAGAGGGGAAGAGAAGGAATGGGAAAGGAAGAAAGGAAAAAAAATGGAACTCAAAATCTTACAAAAACAAATATTGAAAATGATATACAATTGGGGGGAATAAAATGCCATTAAGTCCAAAAAAATAGAATGTGATCTTATCAATCTTTAGAGATAGGGAGACAAATCTTCAGAGGTCTGGAGGTGGAATCCATGTCAGATTTTGCAGACAACTTATCCCAATGAAGAACAAAGTACCTAGACCAATATTTGATTATAGATATGTAAAGAAAGCAGCCAATAGGGACAAAGAATGATTTATCCAAACCAAATTTGGAATTGAACTTGATGGAGCACATGCTTTGCAACTACTATTTTAACGTAGAGTCTTCCTGGGTAATACAGAAAAGAGTAATCTCCTGGGTAATTGGGACAAATGCTTTTTAAACCATATCATTGACAAGTCTTTTCAGTAAATAACCTTTTGTAAAATGTAATTGATGGAGAGGAGATTCTGGAAAGATGAAAGAATAGGTCAATAAATTTCAAGCTCTCCAGATATCTTCTACAAAGCGAACAAATTTATTCAGAAAGAACGTAGACTGGTGAAAACTCAAGAAGATGGGTCAAAACAGAGGTTCTCTTGGGACAACCCAAGAAGATTTAAAGAAAGACTCCAGCCTAGATATTCAAGACTAAGGGAATCTCTGTTGGTCAGCTATGTTACAAAGACACTCCTGGGTGAGAAGGAACCTGCATACCCATGAGTATAGAAGCATTGGGACAGAGATGATAATAGCTGTGGGCACTTGCAGAAAGGTGGAGCTCTTATTTTGGGGTTCCAAGTCAGAGAGGAGAGCTGAAGGGAAGCTAGAGGTATCATCCCCCAATCCCACAATTAGAGATACTTACACAAATACTTCTCATTAAAAAAAAAAAAATGAACCAGCAAAGAAGAAAAAATCCAACCATTGAAACTTACTATGGGAATAGAGAAGACCAGGGTTCATTGACAGAGGAAATTTAAGTAAAACAAAGCTTCTAATACCTCAGAGTAATGTGAAATGGCTCCCTGCCCAAACTCAATTTTTAGAAGAACTCAAAAGGATTTTAAAAAATGAAATGAGAGACATTGAGGAAAAATTAAAAAATAAATAAATAAACCCTCCTCCCCCCAAAAACAAGAAGATTATGGGAGAAGAAAGCTTACCAATTACAAAAGAAAGACAAAGTATTTTTAAATTTTTTTTTATGCTATACTCTGTATTTCTATTTATTCTCCACTTAACCATGAGTAATGACGCCTATATACTATCGCTTTGTACAAAGTAAAAGTAGTTTTTTTTAATTAAGGCTTTTTATTTGTATAACATATGTATGGGTAGTTCCTCAGCATTGATCGTTACAAAACTTTCTGTTACAAATTTTATCCCCAGTCCCCTACCCTCCCCTAGATGGCAGGAAGTCCACTACATATTAATAATGTTAAAAAAAACTTGACAAGTTGTTGTGCAAGAAAAATCCTATCTACAAGAAAAAAAAAATCAGAGAAAGGAAACACAATGCCAGCAAACATCAATAGAGAGCATGAGAATGTTATGTTATGGTCCACATTTCATATACCTCTCTCTGGGTGTATATAACTTTCTTCACTGAACAATTGGAACTGGTTTGAAACATTTCATTGTTGAAGAGAACCATGTCAGAAGAGACAAAGTCTTAAAGAAGAAAATAATTCTTTGAAAATTAGAATAGGGCAAGGGGAAGCCAGTGAACCTATAATAGACCAAGAAATAAGGCAACAAAATATAAAGAATAAAAAACAGAACAGGACATAAAATGTCTTAAGGAAAACAATAGATCTGGAGAATAGATCAAGAAGAAAAACATATAAGAATAATTGGACTACCTGAAAGCTGTGACTAAAAAAAGAACCTTGAAACAATAATGCAAGAAATAATCCAAGAAAATTGTCCTGGAGTGATAAAGCAGAATAGAGTGCTAAGCATGTTGTCAAAAAAACTTAGCTTTGTGAACTCAAATTTGGCCTCACAGACTTACTAGCTATGTGATCCTGGATCACTTAACCCTGTTTGCCTCAGTTCTTGAGTTGTAAAATGAAGTGCAGAAAGAAATGGTAAACTGCTCAAAGGAAATTATAGAATCAAATGTGACTGAAAAATGATTTAACAAAAACTATAGAAATGTCAAAAAAAGTGTAATATTCTAACTTTTTCCTCTCCACCATATACATACACATGAATTCAATTCATTGATTTGTTATAGTGTCCAATGTCCTGAATGATACCACCCAAAAGAAATATAGCATGTATCTCTGGTGACAAAAGCCTGATTAAAAGTGAAACAACTGAGGGAACAAGTTATGCTTCTGTTCTTTCATTTTAAAGTTAGAATTTTGTCAGGAAAAAAGGAAGATGTGGGAATTAAAATGCAGGCTACCTTGTTGGTTTTCTTAATGGTTGCTTAATTTATCTTGACTACAGATGAATACAAATCATAAGAACTCAGAAGAATATATCTCACTAGAAGAATTTAGATTAGAAATTAAGAGAAAAGGAGATAAATTATTAGGAAAATATTTTTCAAGTTGGATATAAAAGATCCCACAAGAGAAAGAACAATTGTAGAGCAAATGTCAAGATTCATGGGAAAAAATAAAAGGAAAGACCAGTAACAATATTTATTTTCCTAATGACTATGTAACAATGCACAAAACAAAGATACTTAACATCTTAAGCTCTGACCTCAAAAGTAATAGGAAAACTTAGTGGGATGAGATTTAGAATTGGAACATAGTAAAATACATTATTTATTCAAAAGAAACAAACAACAAAAGGGAAATAGCATAGTGGTGCCTATCAAGAAAATTTATATATGCATGGATATCCTCAAAACTACTAGGGAACTGGTAGAAAACATTGAGGAAAACAAGAGAATGGAACAGATGTTATCAAATCTTCCAATTATATACCATTAATTATAGTAGGAAAGGACCCCAGGGCTCCTAGAGTTCAACCCCTACACACATATCATGGGTCCCATCTACAATATGACCATAAATTGTCATGTAACCTCTCCAAAATATCCTAGGATTAGGGAACATACTATTGTTCAAGTCAGCTCATTTTATTTTTATTACTCTAATTTTTAGGAAATGTTTCCTTATATAAGGTTCAAATTTGCCTTCTTATACTTGTATCAATTGGATCTAGTTCTGCACTTTGGCAGTGAATAGCAGTCTGAATTCTCTTCTTTATGACAATCTTTTACATAATTACTTTTAAGTCATATGACTATGGCGGTTCCACACTCAAATAGAAATGGATCCTTGTAGACCACATACTATTTTAGAAAATGATAAATTAATATCATCTCTGTTTTGTTATTTTTTAAAATTTATTTTGTTAAACATTTTCCAGTTACATGCTCTAGAGTTCTGTGGGCTGCAAGCTTGACGTCTTTGTTGTAAAAGGTGAAATTCGAAATTAACTAATATATGGGCAAATTATAATAGTGGGTAAATACTTCTATTGAAATAATTTCTGTCCCATTTTATTAATTTTTTTTGTTTATCTCATCAAAAACTCATTTGTTCTCTGTAGTGAGAGAAGAATGCCTAGATTTAAATCTAGCCAAGAGGAAAGAATTCATAGAAGTAGAAGTGATAGAAAATTTGGAAGAAATTGACTTGGAATCTATTATAGCCAAGGAAAGAAGTGTTGTATAACTCAGATGATTATCCCAAATTTTAGAAAAAACAAATTTCAAGGAGCTCCAATGGCCTGATAGCCTAAAGAGAAAATTAGTTTAAGTACTTAGATTGTGCTCTAAAACAAAATTTTAAGACTATAATCATAAACAATCAGAATGAAAAATAAAAAGGAGACATCAAAAGACAATGATGGCAGTATCATTGCTAGGTCTGTATCCCAAAGAGATACAGGGGGAAAGGACCTGCTTGTAAAACATATTTACAACAGCTCTTTTTGTGGTGGCTTAGAATTAGAGATCTAGGGGATACCCATTAATTGGGGGATTACTGAACTGTTGCAAAGTGAAGTGAGCAAAACCAAGAGAACGTTGTACACAGTAACAGCAATATAATATAATGAAAAATTGTGAATGACTTAGCTCTTCTCAGCAACACAACAATCAAAGACAATCCCAAAATACTAATGATTAGGAGTGGAGGGACAAGATAGGAGACAGGAATTATGTAGTTCAACTGGCCTGTTGTACTGCTATTCACAGGTTGTTGATTGCCCTTTGTTCTTGGATTGGACCATGACATCAGAAAGAGATGACATGATTTGCATGATTTAAGTGAGAGAGGGTTGTGCAGAGTCACTATCCTCATTTTCTCCTCTGGAGCCATCTGGGTTCAGTGAGCAGATATAGATTAGAATGACTGGAGATAGCCTTGGATGTAGTGGAAGACCTTGACTTTTTTTTTTTTCCTGAGGCAATTTGGGTTAAGTGACTTGCCCAGGATCACACAGCTAGGAAGTGTTAAGTGTCTGAGACCAGATTTGAACTCAGGTCCTCTTGACTTCAGGGCTGGTCTCTATCTACTGTACTACTTAGTTGCCCCAGAGACCTTGACTTTCTTAAGCTCAGGTCTTTAATAGGTCTTACTTTGATTGATACAACATTCATTCAGTGGTTAAGGAGAGGTTAGAATGGTCTCTTTCTGGCCAAAACAGAAACAATTGCTATTTACTTCACTGCAACTTCAATATGAATCAACAAAAGCCCAAACAAAACAAAAAAACAAAAAACTTCAGATTCCAGTAATAAGAGTATAATGTATAGCTTCTGAACTCACGAAATAGATTTTATGGTCAATAAGTGCTATATTTAGTTTTAGATTTCCACATTTTAAAGGGAACTATTGACAAGCTACAAAACGTTTAGAGAAAAGTTGAAAATTGCAAAAGACAAATTGTAGCTCAGAATGACAAAATATTTCTTACAATTTTAGCTCTCCTAAAACAAAGTGGGATGTTTTGTGAGATAGTGACTTTTTATCTCTAGTAGTATTCATACTGAATTTAAGTAATCATTTGACCAGCATGTTGTAAAAGGTGTTACTAGACATAGAAAGATCTTTAAGGTCTATTTCAACTTATGATCCTATGATTCTGTGGATATTGAATATCCAGTTCAGTGAAAATTGTTTATTGGTTGTGCATAGAAAGGTGGCAAATAATGGTTGCAATATTGTCCTACCTGGAATCAGGAAAATGATCCCCTCCATCTCTTAGGACTCAGTCATCATCAGAAAAATCTATGGATTATTTCTTTAATAACCATAACTCTTTTATCTTTACCTATAATACCAATTATGCAAACAAATTTTTTTCCTTTACCTGTTTATTTGGCCTCATTCTCCACCAATTGTAAAACGGCTGGAAAAAGTAGAAGATATCTTCATCTAAGAAATTCAGGACCAATCTGAAGAGGAAATATTGCAATACAACTCTGTATTTCCAGTCCTGTGATCTTTGTAACATTATCTTTCCCATACCTGAGCTATATTGCCTTGAGAAGGAGGAGAATTGAATATTATATGCTAATGGTTGAAGGGAGGGGGAGGAGCAAGTTAGATCAAGCTAGAATTTCTTTTTTAAGCAGCTAGCATTTCTTGAAGAATTGGGACTCCTTCCTTAAGTATCCTTTCCCCCCTCAGACAATCCTTGAAAAAATGCAAAGGAAATCTATGTATCATTAAGAAAATATTGCCCAACAAAAATAATGTTATTAAAAACTAATACAACAGCCAGAAGGTGACTAAATTGCTGGTGATTATCCTTCCAAGTTTGATGTTCTTAAACTTAGACATGGTCAAACTCTGAAACCCTTTCTAGTTCTAGAACCATGATCCTATGATCTTATGACAATTCTGGAAATTCAGTCATAAATGAATTATTTTAATGGAAATAAACAAATTATGTTCAGTCAGTGTTAAATTAATTGCTTCAATTAACTGGGTGTTTCAACAAGTATTATAATAGAATCTTTGAGGCACAAGCTTAGTTAGGCATTTAAGTAGGGGAGGAATTGTGATGCACAAAGAGCATTGAAAAGTTAATTGAGAGACATCAAGTGTAGTCTCTGACAAATTTCTTAAATTATTACCATGAGCAAATTAGCAACTAAGACTATGTTTTTCTTGTAGTTGTAAAATGAGAAATTATAAGTAAATGATCTGTAGATGATATAAAAACATTCTTTTTATTGCAAAAAAGTGAGTTTAATAACTGTGAGATTTACTAATACAGCATGAAATATTTAGTACTGAGATAAAGGTGGTCAGCTTTCATATCCATGTTAATTAGTTTTAGTTTCACACAAAAAAGTGAACATTTTTGGTTATGCATAAAGAGGTAGCAAGTAATGGCAAATAAAATCAAAATTTTAACTTTGATCAACTGTTTTGTAAATGTACAATATTGATAACAAGAGGAGAAAGAAACTACTGTTCAACTTAAAACTAGTGCAAATATCAAAGTTCTATCAAAATATTTTAAAACATATCCAGTTGATAAAAAAGTCAGTATGATCATTCCCTTACGTAAAAGGTGAAAAGCAGTGAGGTATGGTAGATAGAATAAATGATGACTTTAGGGTAAGGAAAACATGGGTTCAAGTCCCCATATATAGATCCCAAGATATAATGGGCAAATCACTTAATCTCCTAGGAACTTCAAACAACTGTTTAAAACCAAATTGCAAAACACTTTTTATTCTGCATTTGTAGAGAAGCTTCTTTACTAGTAGATTTTCTGACCAAAGAAATTACAGTTCCTTAGGGGCAGCTAGGTAGCGCAGTGGTTAGAGCACCAGCCCTGAAGTCAGGAGGACCTGAGTTCAAATCGCAAGTCACCTAACCCCAATTGCCTCAGCAAAAAGCAAAACAAAAAAGAAATTACACTTCCAGACAACAATAAAAAGAAAAGATTGTCTATTTATTTTTTAATAGAAGCTGGATGAGATATCATAGAAGTTCCACTTGGATAACCTTTATGATTGATTGATCCCTCAATAGGAAATGTACTTTGAGTGGTCTTTTAAGCAAAGTATGTAGATCACACTGTCATTTATATTCTCTGGCCCACTCTCCCTTTAACCCAACACAAACAATTGTGTTTTCAGGATGGTTGGTTGTGACCTACTTTCAGGGAACAAAGAAAAGTTTTGTATGCCAAAGACCCCAGCTTCTGGGATAAGTACTCACTATTTGACAAAAACTGCTGGGAAAATTGGAAACTAG
>JAJPUD010015913.1:23562-35708 GCA_023553655.1 Myrmecobius fasciatus | reverse complement strand
TAGGTTGCAAAATTAATGTCTCAGTCTTCTAATGCCAGTGATTACAAGTCCTGGCTATTTTTCTGGTGCTATTGATATTGTCCCAAGTGTCATGGGGAACTTTCATGTCTGGTGCTAACTGAGGGAGTAGAGTGAGTAAGGGTCTAGCAGCTTAAGTGATGCTGAGCTGGCCTAGTGATGGTGTGCTGAGTCTTAGGGTGTTTCTGTATCTCTGGCATATGAGCCTATGGTGAGGCATATGGAAGTCTGGCTACTGGAGGATGCCTATTTGGTTAGGAGTCCTCCAAAGCAGGTGGTGATTCCGAGAGCTGGAATGTGCTGGCAACCTTGATTTTGCCAAAGCACATGGGGATTCTGGTGTTGGCATTTGCCTGTTCCATTACCCTGGGGCTCAGAATCTCCTGCTTTGCTGAAGTGGAGCTTGCTGCCAGGTGGCTGGAGAGTTTCTTGTTTTGGATGTGAACCTCCTCTTTACTGCCTCTCAATTCCATTCTTACCTGAGTAAGAGGGACCCCTTCTGCTGATGCTCCAAACTTTCTGGGCTAAAAGATTGCTTCATCTTGCATCCTTGCTGATTCTGCCACTCCAAAACCTTTTTAAAGTGCTATTTTATGCTTGCCTGGCGGTTACCATGGAAAGATTACAGTAATTTACTGTTTATTCTGCCATCTTGGCTCCTATCATGATTGTTATTGTTATAATCATTATTATTATATAAACTACTGCTAAGCAAGAGATATAAAATGATGTATAAGTCTCTGCACTTGGAGAATATAAACTCTATCTTTTGATATAAACCAGAGGCATCTAGACTTGTTGTAAACATGGTGCTAAATTACAATGAGGAAAACATGAGTTCTAATCCTGTCTCAGAAATGTATTTGTTGTGCAACCTTAAGAAACTTACTTCCTGAACTTCAGTTTTGTCTTTTGGAAAATGAGGAAATTGGATTCAATGCCTTCTATAGTGTTTTATTATTCTACATTTATGAGTCTATGATCTCCCTTTCATCCCATAAACATAATGGATCATATAATAGGATCTACATATGGCTTTATGTCTATACATATGCCTCTCTCTCAAATATATATATATGTGTGTGTGTGTGTGTGTGTGTGTGTGTGTGTGTGTGTGTGTATGAATATATATGACTTTGTGTGTGTGTGTTTGTATGTATCTTGTAAAATAAGGTATATTTCAAATACCGGCTGAAGAGGGCAGACAATGATATTGAAACTCTAGAAAGAGCTCATTTTGATTCAGATTTTTTGGGTATGAAAGAAGGAGTGATGCTTGACCTAAGTCTGGGAACAAATGGCTTATTTCCTTCAAAGTTCTGTTCAGGTGGCACTTTCTGTATGAAATCTTATCTATTCCCCAGGTGTTCACAGCTGACTCCCCAAACATTTAGTTTGCATCACTTTTGTATAGATGTATTTCTATGTGGCATCTATTTATTTACAGTCTTGTTATCGTCATCAAGCAAATTTGAACTCTTTTAGAGTAGAGGTTATTTCATTTTTTCTTTGTAATCTGGCATATAATGGGTGCTTGATAAATACTTGTTTTTTTGATTAATAGGCAGATTATATATTAGTGAAAAGGAAAGGGAATGTCCTCCAGGATGGTGGAATAAGATTAATAATAATAATAATGACAAAGATGATGATAAAATAACTAGGATTTATATGGTACTTTATGGCTTGCAAAATAATGTATAAATAGCTCATTTAAGTCTATCTATGACCCTGGGAATTAAGTGACATTATTATCTCCATTTCCATTATTATCTACATTTCTGTCTATAGATTTGCTGTCATACACTTACAGAAACCTAGGGGACACAGAAATAAAATCCTGGGATTAGATTTAGGAAGATCTGAGTTCAAATACAGCCTTTAACATTTACCAATTGTGTGACTGTGGCAAACCACTTTATATTTTGGCCTCAGTTTTATCATCTGTAAAATGGAGATAATAATAACCCACATCCCAGGAATGTTGTGAGGGGAAAAATGAAATAATATTCACTGAGAGTTTTGTGAACATTAATGGTAAACAGAATAAGTGAATTGTTCAGGATCAAACAACTCTAGTAAATATCTAAGGCTAAATTTGGACTCTGGCTTCCTTTACTCTAGGTTCAGGGTTCTGTCTACTGTTTTACTTTGCAGGTCTTTTAGCATAAGAAAACACAACCTATGTGTATTAGCAAATCAGGAAATGACCTGTCTTTCCTGTTTCAGAGATGTAAGTGACAGTTATGACTCACATCCCTTAGTGAAGAAGGATAAAATCATCAAGATTTGGCTTGCTACTTTCAGTTTTTTCCATGGCCCAGTCCATTATTGATCCTTGTTTTGGGGATGGAGAGAAATGTCTTTATTCTTATGTTTGGTTTCATTTTTGCTGTTCAGTGCTGTTCAGGAATATGGAGCTTCCTCACTTCCTCGATCTTCTTTTTTTTTCCCAAACAATCAATTGTTAGCTGGGGTACACTTCATTTGCATTCAAATTTACTGTGTCTTGGCCTTGGCCTACCGTCTCCTCAAGAGTCCCCTGGTGGGATAATTGATATGCTATGCGTCACTTATGGTTTGGTGGGACCTCTCGGCTGCAATAGTTTCCTTTCAGAGGTAAGAACTCAATTCAAGCATCATTCATAAGAAGGATATAAAAAAAGAAATCCTTCACAAATGTTAGCATAAAGCAATATTTTTACTATTCTGACAAAATTCTTTCCCATCCCCTCTTTAAACACACATGCAGAAATTCCTTACATTCACATAGCATATAAACTGTAAGGAAACAGATTTTATGATCCATCATAGAGAACTATAGCCTGTTCAAGCTGAAACAGATGTGAGACCTGATCTTAGTGCAAACCTTTCATTTTACATAAGTCTTCCTAATATAATCCATCATCTGAGTTGGCTCTTTCCCCAGTTTCCTTTTTCTTAAAAGGAGAACTTTGGGGACAAATTTCATTCTTTAGGCCATAATTAGGGCTTTTGGCAATTGGCTCTTTCATTAATTTGATATGTGTGACCTTAGAAATAATATGTTAGACTTCAGTACCTTCATCTGAATGCAAAGCATTTTATGTTTTTGTTTTTGTTTTTTTCACCAGGAATTTTTACCCAATATGGCTTATTACCTCCTTAAATCCCTGCCTCCTTTTTGAATATCCCTAGGTCAACCAACATTAATTATGGTAGTGGTATTTTTTAAAGCGGGATTTTATTTAAAATACAAATGCAAATTTAGTGTTTGATAAACCCAAAGACCTCAGCTTTTGGGATAACTACTCACTATTCCGCAAAAATTGCTGGGAAAATTGGAAACTAGTGTGGAAGAAATTAAGGCTGAACCCACACCTAACACCGCACACCAAGATAAGATCTAAATGGGTTCATTATCTAGATATAAAGAGTGATATTATAACTAAATTAGGGGAATATGGGATAGTTTACCTCTCAGACCTGTGGAGATGGAATAAATTTATGTCCAAAGAAGATCTGGAACTCTTAATTGAACACCAGATAGATAATTTTGATTATATTAAGTTAAAAAGTTTCTGTACAAACAAAACTAATGCAGACAAGATTAGGAGAGAAGCATCAAATTGGGAAATCATCTTTACATTTAAGGGTTCTGATAAAAGTCTCATCTCTAAGATATATATAGAATTGTCTCATATTTATAAGAATTCAAGCCATTCTCCAATTGATAAATGCTCAAAGGATATGAACAATTTTCAGATGATGAAATTAAAACCATCTCTAGTCATATGAAAAGTTGCTCCAAATCACTATTGATCAGAGAAATGCAAATTAAGACAACTCTGAGGTACCACTACACAGCTGTCAGCTTGGCTAAAATGACAGGAAAAGATAAAGATAAATGTTGGAGGGGATGTGGGAAGACTGGGACATTGATGCATTGTTGGTGGAGCTGTGAATGGATTCAACCATTCTGGAGAGCAATTTGGAGCTATGCTCAAAAAGTTACCAAACTGTGCATACCCTTTGACCCAGCAGTGTTTCTATTAGGCTTATATCCCAAAGAAATCATAAAAGAAGGAAAGGGCCCCACATGTGCAAGAATGTTTGTGGCAGCTCTTTTTGTAGTGGCTAGAAACTGGAAACTGAATGGATGCCCATCAATTGGAGAGTGGCTGAATAAATTATGGTATATGAATGTTATGGAATATTATTGCTGTGTATGAAACGACCAGCAGGACGATTTCAGAGAGGCCTGGAGAGACTTGCATGAACTGATGCTGAGTGAAATAAGCAGAACCAGGAGATCATTATACACGGCAACAACAATACTATATGAGGATCAGTTCTAAGGGACATGACTCTCTTCAACAATGAAATGCTTCAAACCAGATCCAATTTTTCAGTGAAGAGAGCCATATATACCCAGAGAGAGGGATGTGAAATGTGGACCACAACATAACATTTTCATGCTCTCTATTGAGGTTTGCTTGCATTGTATTTCCTTTATCGGATCATTCTTTCTTGTAGATATGATTTCTCCTGCACACAAAATGATGTGTGGCAATAACTATACATATATTCAATTTCTTAAGTATTCTAACATGATTATCATGTAGTGGATATCCTGCCTTCTAGGGGAGGGGTGGGGAGTAGGGGAGAAAAATTTGTAACAGAAAGCTTTGTAAGGGTTAATGTTTAGGAATTACCCATACATATGTTTTGCAAATAAAAAGTATTAATAAATAAAAAAATACAAATGCAAAGTAAAACAAATTGACTTAGCCAGAAAACATTCACATTCTCCTCCCTGTGCCTTGTTTTTTAGTCATGTGTCCAAGAAAAACCAATAAAAGTTAAATTAACAAATTTCCCATGGATGAGCATGAAAGATACTTCACTTTGATATTTTTGGTTGCCTTTTATCATAACTGGACCAGAATGTCTTCAAAATTCGATGTCACAGGTCCTGGCATTAGAAGGATAAGGCCTCAAAATGTTTGTTGGGTTTTATCACATTAAGACTTGATTCTAATACTAACAAAAGAGGAACAGAAGCCTCAATATCTACAAACCCAGGCATGAAGGGAGCAAGGTTTTTTCTGCAGTCATTTTCTTCTTTTTGCTTTCTTTTTCTTTTCTTTCTTTATTCTCAGTCATTATGCTTTTTGCTTCTTAACTTTCTTTGCAAATTCCGAAGTGGTTTAATCATGTATTGCATCCTCAAGTAGAATTTGATGACAATAGCTTCCCAAAAAATGGCACTTTCCCAGGACTAGGATTCAATATATTTCAGGTAATCAGTAACATCTTGTCATGAGGGTTTGGACTTAAACAATTTCCAAGGACAATTCTACTTCTAAAGTGTTCTAATTAATTTTTATTTTCTCAGAAAATTTCAAAAAGAGAGAAAGTTGTGTGTGGTGAAAAGAACCCAGGGCCAAAACTTGGGATTTGAAATATTATAGGTTTTACCACTTTCTACATAAGCGATCTTAAATTGAATAATTCCAACCTTTGAGTCTCAGTTTTGTTTCCCTACAAAATTAAGGTGACATTCTTTCCCATTCTTAACATTAAACAATTTTGGGATTCTAAAGCTTATATTGAAAAGACCATTATTTAATACAACCAAACCAAATTCCTTAAAATCAAAATTATTCCTTACCTTTAATAATATAATAAGGATATGCTCTGTTTTCCATTTGGAGGTGAAGGAATTAATTCTTTCATTCACATGGATAAGCCTATAAAGGCTTTTGCTCTTTAGATTAATGACAATACAAATGTGGAAAATCAGAATGTATTAAGAATAATATAGTGACAGCAGGGAGGATGCTGAGAATTACCTCACTCCCAGCCTCCAAAGGATCTCACTTATAAATGAGATTGTCCTAAATGTTTAGAAAAGTATCATGATATAGTACATAGATTACTGGATTTGAGATAAACAGTCTCATGATTTAAATTAGATTTCATTCCCTTGAATTATGACCAACACAAGATACTTAAATCTCTCAGAGTCTTGATGTTCTCACCTGTTTTAATATTCATTGCTTTATGAATCATGTTGGGAGAAAAAAATCAGAATAAAAAGGAAAAATCATGGGAGAGAAAAAATAAAAAAAAAATTGTATTTTTTTTTTTAAATCCAATCTCCATAGTTCTTTTTCTGGCTGCAGATGGCATTTTCTATCTAGTCTATTGGGATTTCCTTGATCAATGAACCATAGAAAAGAACCAAATCTTTCATAGTTGATCAACGCACATTCTTTCTGTGATTGTGTATAATATATTCCTAGTTCTGCTTATTTCAGTAGGCATCAGTTCATGTAAATCTTTCTAGGCCTTTCTAAAATCAGCTTGTTCATCATTTTCATGTAACAATAATATTTAATTACTTTAACATACCACAGCATCATATCATCTGCAAAGAGTGATAGTTTTATTTATTCATTGTCTATTCTAATTCCTTTCTTAATTTCTTCTTAATGCTGAAGGCAACATTTCTAGTACAATGTTGAATAATAGTGGTGATAATGGGCATTCTTGTTTAACTCCAATCTTATTGGGATTGTGTCTGGCTTCTCTCCATTACAAATAATACTTACTGTAGGTTTTTGATAGATACTGCTTATCATTTTAAGGAAGTTGCCCTTTATCCCTATGCTCTCTAATAGTTTTAATAGGAATGGATGGTGTCTTTATTCAGTTTTCTCAAGAGGTTTATCACATCTAGATTTTCTAGAATCCTATTAACATTCTTATTTTCTTATTTGTTTACTTTTTGTTACTTTTGTCTGATTCTAAGATGGGTAGATTGAGGTCTCCCACTAATATGGTTTTGCTGTGTATGTCTTCCTGTAACTGCCTTAACATATTCTCTAGTCATTTATATGCTCTACAACATATACATTTAATATCTTTATTACTTCATTATTTATAGTACCTTTTATCATGATGTACTTTCATTCCTTATCTCTTTTAAGTAGATCTTTTATTTTTACTTTTCCTTCATCTGAAATCAGAATTGCTACCCCTGTTTTGTTTTTACTTCAGTTGAAGCAAAATAAATTATTTTCCAGCCTTTTACATTTATTCTGTATATGTTGCTTTGTGTCAAATGTGCTTCTTAAAAACATATATTAGGATTTTTTTAAATTCCACTCTGCTATTTGCTT
This sequence comes from Myrmecobius fasciatus, assembly GCA_023553655.1. NCBI lineage: Eukaryota > Metazoa > Chordata > Mammalia > Dasyuromorphia > Myrmecobiidae > Myrmecobius > Myrmecobius fasciatus. The sequence continues at coordinate 28,524 of JAJPUD010015913.1, read as the reverse complement.
TTGTTTTATGGGAGAGCTTATCCTATTAACATTCACAGTTATGATTAACAGCTCTGTATTTTCGTCCATCCTATTTTCTCCCCTGTATATAATTTTGTTCTCTTTTTCTATCTTGTCCTTAATAGTGCTTTGGCTTTTTTTACCCATTCCATGCACTACATTTTCTTCTATTACCCTCCCCCTTCTCTTAATAGTGTTTTTTTGACCCATCCCACTCATTTCCTTATCTTCTATTACCTCTTCTCACCTTCTCTTACCTTTTTCCCCAATGTGTCTGCTTTCCCTTCTACCCAGCTATCCCTTGTCTTTCCTCTTTCTCCTCATTTCTTAATAGGGTTAGATAAATCTGTATGCCCAACTGAATGATTAAGTTATTACCTTTTTGAGGCAAAACTTATGAGACCAATATTCACACAATACTCATCCTCCTATTTTTCCCTTTAGTGTAATAGATCTTTTGTGCTTCTTCATGTGATTTAACATGTCTCATTATGCCTCCTCTTTTCTCTTCTCCCAGTACAGTACTTTGTCCACCACTTAATGTCTTTTTCTTTGATATTATCACACTCACAACCACACCCTCCATCCATGTGATGTCTCCTGCTATCTACTCCGGTAACATACAATTCTCAAGAGTTACAGACATCATTCTCCCATATAGGGATGTAAATAGTTCAACCTTTAAATAATATATATTTCCTCCCTGTTAAATTTTCTATGTTAATCTTAAATCCTTTGTTTGAGGGTTAAATTTTCTGTGTAGCTCTGTTTTTTTTCAACAGAAATGATTGAAAGTCACTTTCTTCATTAAAAATCCATTGCTTCCCTTGAAAAGATGATGCTCTGTCTCCCTGAGTTGTTTATTATTTATTGTAATCCTAGGTCCTTTACCTTCTAGAATAATGTATTCTAGAACCTCAAATCATTTATTGTAGAAGCATCCAGATCCTGGGTATTTCTGACTGTCGCTCCTTGGTATTTGCATTGTTTTTGTCTGGCAGATTGCAGACAAGGAAAATTTGAGATTGTAATTCTGGAATTTTGCAACACTGTTCCTTGGGGTTTTCCTTGTGGGATCAATTTTTGGACCAGATGATCAATGGATCGTTTCAATGACTAATTCCCTCTCTGTTTCTACAATATTGGGGCAGTTTTCCTTAATGATCACTTGAAGAATGCTATCCAGCCTCTTTTTCTTGGTGAAGGCCTTCAGGTAGACCATTAATTTTTCTAAGTTGGCTATTTTTCTAATTCATTTATTCCAGGTTTTTATGCTTTATAGTTTGACTGATTCTTCATATTTTGTAGAATCATTAGCTTCAGTCTGACCCACTATACTTTTTAATGTGTTATTTTCTTCAGTTATCTTGTGTATTTTTTCCCATTTGTTTAATGTTATTTTAAGGTGTTGTCTTCAATGGATTTTTTTTTTCATTTGGCCAATTGTATTCTTTAAAGGAATTGCTTTCCTTTTCCAAGCTGTTGACTTTCTTTTGCATATCTCTCAATTCTTTTTTTTTTCATTTTTCCTCTATATCCTTTATTTGTTTTTTTTTTTGTTTGTTTTGTTTTTTTTTAAGTCTTTTATGACAACTTCCAATAAGCCTCTTTGGGCTTGAGACCAATATATACTACTCTGAGAGATTTCCTCTGTGGATATTTTGAACTTGTGTGAGTTGCTATTTTGGTCTTCCCTGTCACCATAGTAACTTTGTATGGTTAAGATTCTTTTTTGCTTCTTACTCATTTTCTTTCTTTTTTTTTTAACTTTTATGCTTGGGCTCTGCTCCTGGGGTAAAGGTGGTAAAGGTGATGCTGTCCCAAGTTTTCTGTGCAGTTCTGAGCCTTGACTTTTAGAACAGGGGACTCTTGTTTTTGCAAGGGGTAATTTTATCTGCTCTTTCCAGGAACAGACTAGTTTTCCAGAATTTCCTTCATGAGCTGGGACTGGGACTGGCCTACTGGTTTACTCTGGTACTGAGCCAGGACTCTCAATTGTTGATTTGCTGTGATTAAGACACTTTCACTGGCTTTCCCAGAATCTGTCTGAGTTATTCTGAACAACCCTTTCACCCCAATGCAACTGACTTTTATTGAAGTTTTTCCAATCTATCTTGATTTTGTCACACTGTTCAGAAACTTGGTTTCATGTGTTTTTTGAGGGAAACTGGGAGAGCTTGAACAGCTTCTTAGTTTTACTCCTCCATCTTGGCTCCACTCCCAGGAAGTCAAAAGCTATTGTTGAAAGTATACTGAATAGTATGGTAAGAATGGCGAAACTTGGGGTCTAATTCTCATACTACATACATGTCTTTTGCTAAGATTGTTGTATTGATCTAATGAGAAAATGGGCATGAAAACTTTTAGGAAATACTTAAAAGAGCTATGCAAATACAGTGGGATACAAAAAACCTTATTGTCAAAGATTCCAAAATGTTGATTCCCTCCTAGACAGCCGTCTTCTTTCTTTATTCCTATTCTTCCAAGGTGAAATAGCAACTATGTTCCAGGGTTTGGAAATTGTTTTTATACTTATACTCTCTAGACTCCTAACTCTTGTCCTAACCCTAATCGTAACCCAAATCCCCCAACTCTAACCCAACCCTCTTGTCTCCCAGTTTTATTGAAGCACAGATCAAATTGTGTTGCTTCTCTGCTCTATAAGTTCCTTTAACCTTCACTATAAAGCATAAGTTTCTCCATTTCGCTTTTAAAGTACTTTACAAATCGATCTCACCACATTGATACATTGTTGGCGGAACGTTGAATGGATCCAACCTTTCTGGAGAGCAATTTGGAACTATGCTCAAAAAATTGTCAAACTGTGCATATCCTTTGACTCAGCAGTGTTTCTACTGGGCTTATATCCCAAGGAGATCTTAAAGGAGCGAAAGGGCCCCACGTGTGCAAAAATGTTTGTGGCAGCCCTTTTTTGCAGTGGCTAGAAACTGGAAACTGAAAGGATGCCCATCAATTGGAGAATGGCTGAATAAATTATGGTATATGAATGTTATGGAATATTATTGTTCTGTAAGAAATGACCAGCAGGATGATTTTAGAGAGGCCTGGAGAGACTTGCATGAACTGATGCTGAGTGAAATGAACACAACAAGGAGATCACTAAGCACAGCAACAAGACTATACAATGATCAATTCTGATGGACATGGTTCTCTTCAACAATGAGGATATTCAAACCAGTTTCTATTGTTCAGTGATGAAGAGTCATATACATGTAGAGAGAAACCTGTGGGAACTGTGTGGACCAGAACATAGCATTTTACTGATTTCTGTGAATGTTTTCTTGCATTTTGTTTTCCTTCTTAAGTTGTTTTTTCTCCCTTTTTCTAGATCTGATTTTTCTTGGGCAGCAAAATAACTGTATAGATATGTATACACATATTGGATTTATCGTATATTTTAACATATTTAACATGTATTAGACGACATGCTATCTAGGGGAGGGGGGAAGGTGGGGAAAATTTGGAACAAAGGATTTTGCAAGGGACAATGTAGAAAAATTACTCATATGTTCTGTAAATAAAAAGCTTTAATAAACAACAACAACAACAACAACAAAACAAATAGATCCCACCTTGCTTTCTGATGCTGGTCCAATTAAACTGCCTTTACCTCTAACCTTTCTCATTTTATTTCCATCTTCATACCTATTCATTGGTTCTTCCCCATGCTTCAAATTTACTACCTCTTTGCTTCTGCCTTTTGGAACCCTCTTTTTATTTCAAAATTTTGCTTGAGAAATACCTTTTATGTAAAGTTGTTTGTAACCTCCCCTGTAACCCATTTTTTTACTTTATTTTCATTTGATTATTATGAGCTCTTTATGGAAAAGTACTGCCTTGTGCTTTTCTTTATATAGCACCTGACAATAACTATTTACTGTCTGATTGTATATACTTATTTATATGCATATTATAGTGTCTTTATGACACAAACTTAATCAATTCTGGATGAGGTCTGGAATTTTTCATCAAGGACTCAAATTAAATATATTTTCTCTTGATAGGCATCTCCCTCTGACTTAAAAAATTATAATAGATGCTTAAATATGATGAGTGGATTTCAGTTCTGGAATCTACCCTATCTGTCAAACTTCATATACCTGTCTTTTTTTTACCATGAGTACATGAGTATTTTTATTTATTTTTGTAAAGCTTTTTATTTACAAAACATATGAGTGATTTTTCTACATTGACCTTTGAAAAACTTTTTTTCCCCAAGCTTTTCCCCTCCTTTCCCCCACCCCCACCCCTAGATGACAGGTAATCTGTCTAAATAAGATAAATTATATGACAAATACACTACATGTATACATATCTATACAGTTATCTTACTGCACAAGAAACATCAGATCTAGAAAGAGAAGAAGAAAAAACAACCTAAGAAGGAAAACAAAATGTATGGAAATATTCACAGAAAGCATTAAAATCCTGTGTTGTGGTTCACACTCAGTTCCCACAGGCCTCTCTCTGGATGTATATGACTATCTTCATCACTGAACAATAGGAAATGGTTTGAATCACATCATTGTTGAAGAGAACCAGGTCCATCAGAAATCATCATCGTATAGTCTTGTTGCTGTGTATAATGTTCTCCTGGTTCTGCTGATTTCACTCAGCATCACTTCATGCAAGTCTCTCCAGGCCTCTATAAAATCATCCTGCTGGCCGTTTCTTATGGAACAATAATATTCCATAACATTCATATACCATAATTTATTCAGCCATTCTCCAATTGATGGGCATCTTTTCAATTTCCAGTTTCTTGCCACTACAAAAAGGGCTGCCAGAAACATTTTTGCACATGTGGGTCCCTTTCCCTCCTTTAAAATCTCTTTGGGATATAGGCCCAGTAGAAACATTGCTGGGTCAAATGGTATGCACAGTTTGATAACTTTTTGAGCATTGTTCCAAATTGCTCTCCAGAATGGTTGGATCTGTTCA
>JAJPUD010015913.1:2526-18562 GCA_023553655.1 Myrmecobius fasciatus | reverse complement strand
TCCAAGTAGAAGCTGCTAGGTCCTGTGTGATCCTAATTGTGGCTCCCCGATATTTAAATTGTTTCTTTCTGGCTCCTCGTAATATCGTCTCCTTGGTATGATAGTTCTGGAATTTAGCCACGATATTTCTGGGGGACTTAATTTTTGGGTTTCTTTCAGGAGGTGATTGGTGGATTGTTTTCAATAAGTAGTTTGCCTTGTGGGTCTAAAATATCAGGGCAGTTTTCTTTTATGATTTCCTGGAAGATAGTGTCTAGGTTCTTTTTTCATCATGGCTTTCAGGAAGCCCTATAACCCTTAGATTGTCTCTCCTAGATCTATTTTCCAGGTCAGTTGTTTTTCCTAGGAGATATTTCATGTTTTTCTCTATCTTTTCATTTTTTTTTGTTTTTGTTTGACTTATTCTTGAAGTCTTGATGAGTCATTCATTTCCAATTGTTCGATTCTAATTTTTAATGTCTTATTTTCTTCAGTTACTGTTTTTAGTTCCTTTTGCAATTGACCAATTACATTTTTTGTTCATTGCATTCTTTTTCCATTTTTTCTATTTTATTTTGCAGTGATCTCATTTAATTTCCCCATGTTTCTTCTAACTCTCTTTTAAGATTTTTTATGCAATCTTCAAAGAAAGCCTTGTGACATGGAGACCAGTTTATGTCTCTCTTTGGGGCTTTTTCTGGAGTTGCTTTACCTTTAGGGGCCTCAGGATTTGAGGTCTGTTCTTCCCTCTCTCCATAAATGTTGTCTATGTTAAGAGCTCTTTTTGGTTTTTTATTCATTTTTTTTAAGGTGTGAGTTTTGTTTAAGGCAAAGGTGGGACAGCTGCTTTAATTTGTCCTGGGGCAGTTCTGCTGATTGAATTATGTCAGGTGCTGGGCAGTTCTGCTTTAGTTCACCCTGGGTCAGTTCTGCTGATTGAATTATTTCAGGTACTGGGCAGTTCTGCTTAATGAATTATTTCTGGTGCTGATCAGTCCTCCTGATTGATTGATCACCCTAGAGTGCTTTGTAATGGCAGGTAGGTCTGATGCTCATCAGGGGTTCAGTGGTTCACAATCTATCCCCCACAAAAGGCAGACTCTCCAAACTACCTGCCCACAATCAGGACAGATTGGCCCAAGAGGCCCGCAGAAGACTCCCAGGTGTGTGAAAAGCACAACTCTCCCACTCCTGTTTCGACTCCTGTTCCAACTCCTGCTCCAGCTCCCTGCCCTGGTCTCCCTGTGCTGCAGTCTGGGTTCAGCAGACCACCCCCCCTGCCCAATTAAGACAGACCTGTTTTGAAGTTCTTCCAGAGTATCTTCTTCTAGAATCGTGTTGTCCTACAGATATTGTGGATTTTTTTTGCTTCAAAATCAGTCTAGAGGCTTCATATGTCGTTGGTTTGAGGGAAGGTTAGAGGAGGTTACAGAGACTCCTGTCTGATCTCCACCACCATGGCTCCACCCCCGGAAGTCCGTTCATATAGCTTTCAAACAATATATCCAATTAATTAAAAAGATAACTCCATACCTAATACCTAAATCTAGTTGATGAATATATGAAGATCCACTTTATGGCAAGAATAATTTATAACAAAGGAAAAAAGTAAATTATAATATCATATTATATAAAATTATATTGAATGACTAAATTAAATGATAAGAAAAATTAATTTAAAAGAACATTAATTTAAGAGAAAATTTAAAAGAACAAAAACTATATATTTAGCCAAAAGAACTCTTCCTAGACATTATGTTGGCATAAAGAACAAATAGTAACAAAACTCAGTGGTGCAAGAGGGGAAGAAAGGTAGGTATACCCGTACATTATTAGTAGCATTGGTAGACTTTTTTTGGATGGTAATATGGAATTATTCAACACAAGTCTAAAAAATCCATGTATGATTAACACAATAATGTTATTATTGGGATATACCATAAATGTGGTACAAGAAAAGAAATCTATTCAAAAATACAAATAATATAGTGGTTCATAATCTCAAAGAATTAGAAGCATACTAAATACTTGATAGTTAGTGAATGACAAATAAACTATTGAATTTCAATGTAATAGAATATTACAATGTCATTTGAATGATAAATATGGGCAATATACAGACATTTGGAAAGACGTGAAGTAAACAGAAATAAAGGAAGCAGAAACAGAAAGGTAAGGATAATTATTATGGCTATTCAGAAGGAAAAATGTATGAACATCCAGATATAAATGCATGTAAATCACAGAAGGGAAAAAAAGAATAACTAATAAATTGTTGTGGATACATCTCATGTGGACATTTTTATTAGGATTTGACTGGCTACAAATGTATTTCAGTTAGATTTTATTCATGTGGATCCCCCACAATATTCTAATTTTTTGGACTAAATTTAATAGCCCAACTTATACAAAAAGTCAGAAGTCATTGCCGTGTGTGGCTGATACTTAATATTTGAAAAATGGGAATATTGCTTGAAATAAAAGCACCGAGAGAAGTTTGAGAAAAACAAAAACTATATATTTAGCCAAAATTTCTTCAATTCTAATCAAAGAAGTAGATTATTAAAATAGTGCCAGAAGCTGTTACTACTTGATGTAAACCAAAGAGTGACTGCAACAGCTTTAATGGGCAGGTAATGACATCTGCAGGCCCAGGAGGAACTGGACAAACTTACCCCCTGCCAATGGGATGGAAAGTGATATAGACAACACCCACTTCTTTAAGCTGTGGAGAAAAAATTCCGTGGTGTCTGGCCTTGGCTGATTAATGAAAGCAACTTCATCTAACAGCAGAGGAAATCCCATTGCTGACTGTCTGGTTAACTAGATGTGAAACTTCAGGAATCAATGAGCCTGTTGCCTAAGCAGGCACCTAATTAACTGTGTGCACAGAATGGGTATGTTCACATATGTCCCTTTGGGAAAACACGGGTTGAACACATTGTCCAATTGTTATAGGCACCTGCCCCAATTTAGGGAAGTTTGGTTTTTGAAACTGAATTTAAACAAGTAAAAAACAAAACAAAACAAAACCAAGTATGTTGGATGGCATTAAACTTTTATCCAAACAGATGGATGTACATAATCTCTCTGAAGAAGCCATCAGAACTGAGGCGTTTTGTTTAGACTGCAGGTGCATGAGTTTTAAGAGCCTCCAGGGTCTCCTTTTGGAGAGAACAAATTCAAACACTAAAAGAAAACAAACAACTCCACCACAGACAATTCTGTAGGCTGGACCATTGCTCAGAATTTAAAACTCCTCTAATTATTAGTGCAGTGGAATTATGTGCATTTTCAAGTTACCTAAACCAGAACATTGATAAGTCAATTTTTTGTAATCACTCCAAGATCTTTCTTGGGTTTTGCCTTTTTTTTTAATTAAAGCTTTTTATTTTTCAAAACATATGTGTGGATAATCCTATGACATAAATCCTTGCAAAACTCTTGTGTTCCAATTCCTCTCTTCCCCAGCTCCCTCCCCTACATGGCAAGTAATGCAATATATGCTAAAATTGTAGAAATATATGTAAAATCGAATATATGCATATATATTTATACAATTATCTTGCTGCACAAAAAAATCAAATCAAACCAGAAAAAAGTACAAGAAATTAAAATGCAAGAAAACAACAACAAAGAGAATGAAAATGCAGTAGTGAACCACACTCAGTTCCCACAGTCCTCTGTCTAGGTGTAGATGGCTCTCTTTAACACAAAATCATTGGAACTGGTCTGAATCATTTCGTTGAAAAGAGCCCCATCCATCAAAATTAATCATCATATAATCTTGTTGTTGCCACATACAATGATCTCTTGGTTCTGCTCATTTCACTTAGCATCAATTCATGTAAGTCTCTCCAGGCCTCTCTGAAATCATCCTGCTCACCATTTATTACAGAACAATGATACTCCATAACATTCATATACCATAACTTATTCAGCCATTCTACATGCAGTCCATTACTGATGGGCATTCTCTCAGTTTCCAGTTTCTTACCACTACAAAAAGGGCTGCCATAAACATTTATTGCACACATGGATCCCTTTCACTTCTTTGAAATCTCTTTGGGATATAAGCCCAGTAAAAACACTGCTGGATCAAAGGGTATGCACAGTTTGATAACTCTGAGCATAGTTCCAAATTGTTCTCGAGAATGTTTGGATCCATTCACAATATTACCAACAACTGAGTGTATTAATGTACCAGTTTTCCCACATCCCCTACAACATTCATCATTACCTTTTTTTCTGTCATTTTGAGCCAGTCTGAGAGGTGTATAGTAGTATTTCAGATTTGTCTTAATTTGCATTTCTCTGATCAATAATGCTTAAGAACACCATTATAAATGGCTAGAGATGGTTTCAATTTCTTCATCATAAAAATGTCTGTTCAAATCCTTTGACCATATATCAGTTGGAGAATGGCTGGACTTCTTAAAAATTTGAGTCAATTATCTATATATTTTAGAAATTTCACCTTTATCAGAATCCTTGAATATAAAAATATTTCCCAGTTTGTTGCTGCCCTTCTAATCTTGTCTGCATTAATTTTGTTTGTGCAAAAACTTTTTAACTTAATATAATCAAAATTATCTATTTTGTTATTAATAATGATCTCCAGTTCTTATCTGCTCACAAATTCCATCCTCTTCCATAGATCTGAGAGTTAAACTATCCTATATTCTTCTAATTTGTTTATAATACGTTCTGAATCTCTAGATCATAGATCCATTTTGACTTTATTGGTGTTATTGCCCTTATATGATGTAAGGTGAGGGTCAATGCCTAGTTTCTACCATATTAGTTTCCAACTTTCCCAGCAGTTTTTGTCAAACAATGAGTTATTTTTGTAAAAGCTGGAGTCTTTGGTTGTCAAACACTAGTTTACTCTAGCCATTGACTATTTTTTTTCCTGCGAACCTAACCCATTCTATTGATCTATTACTCTATTTCTTAGCCAGTAGTAAATGTTTTTGATGACCACTGCTTTATACTATAGTTTTAAATCTGAAAAAGTTAGGCTACCTTCATTTCATTTTTTTTTTCATTAATTCCCTTGAAATTATTGACCTTTTATTCTTCCAGACGAACTTTGTTATTATTTTTTCTAGATTTGTAAAATGATTTCTTGGGTGTTTGATTGGTATACCACTAAATAAATAGATTAATTTGGGTAGTATTGACATTTTTATTATTTTCGTTCAGCCTAACCAAGAGCATTTGATATTTTCCCAATTGTTTAGAACTGACTTTATTTGTGTGGAAAGTGTTTTGTAGTTGTGTTTATATCATTCCTGACTTTGCCTTGGCAGGTAGATTCCCAATTATTTTATATTATCAACAGTTATTTTAAATGGAAATTCTCTTTGTATCATTTGCTGCTGGAACTTGTTGGTAATGTATATAAAACTGTTGATTTATGTGGATTTATTTTGTATCCTAAAGTTGTGAATTGTTTCTAGCAGTTTTTTAGTTGATTCTCTAGGGTTCTCTAACTATACCTCATATCATCGGCAAAGCATGATAATTTGGTTCCCTCATTAGCTATTCTAATTCCTTTAATCTTTATTTCTTCTCTTATTGCCAAAGCTAACATTTCTAAAACACTACTGAATAGTAATGGTGATAGTGGGCAACCTTGTTTCACCCCTGATCTTACTAAGAATAGCTCTAGCTTGTCCCAATTACATGTGATGCTTGCTGATTGTTTTAATTAGATTTTAAGGAAAAGTCCATTTATTCCTATGTTCTCTAGTGTTTTTAATAGCAATGGAAACTGGATTTTTATCAAGTGTTTTTTTCTGCATCTGTTGAGATAATAATATGGTTTTTGTTAGCTTGGTTATTGATATAGTCAATTATGCTAATAGTTTCCTAATATTGAACCAGCCCTACATTCCTAGTATAAATCCTACTTGATCATATTGTATTATCCTGGGGATGACGTTCTGTATCTTTGCTAATATTTTACTTAAGATTTTTACATTAATATTCATTAGGGAAATTGGTTTATAATTTTCATTCTGTTTTCATCCTACCTGGTTTTAGTATCAGTACCATGTCTGGGTAATAAAAAGAATTTTGGTAGGACTCCATATTTCTCTATTTTTCCAGTTTATAGCTTATTGGAATTAATTATTCTGTAAAGGTTTGGTAGAATTCACATGTAAATCCGTCTGGCCCTGGAGATTTTTTTTTCCTTAGGGAGTTGATTAATATCTTGTTTATTTTTTTTCCTAAAATGGAATTATTTAAGTAATCTCATTCCTCTTCTGTTAATATGGAATCATATTTTTGCAGATATTCCTCCATTTCACTTAGATTAACTAATTTATTGACATATAGTTGGGCAAAATAATTTCTAATTATTGCTCTAATTTCCTCTTCTTTGGTGGAAAGGTCTCCTTTCTCATTTTTAAGACTAACAATTTCATTTTCCTCTTTCTTTTTTCTAATAAGATCAACTAAAGATTTATCTATTTTGTTGGTTTTTTCATAAAACCAACTCTTACTTTAATTTATTAATTCAATAGATTTTTTTACTTTCAATTTTGTTAATCTTTCCTTTTATTTTTAGAATTTCATGTTTGGTATTTAATTGGGGCTTTTTTATTTGTTCTTTTTCTAGCTTTTTTTTTTAAATGGTAAGCCCAATTCATTTAACTTCTCTTTCTCAATTTTATGCAAGTTAAGCCCAATTCATTTGTCTTCTCTTTCTCTCTAAGCATCTAGGGATATAAGATTTTTCTTATTACCACTTTGGCTGCGTCCCACAAATTTTGGTATAAGGTCTTATTATTGCCATTCTCTTGGATGAAATTCTTGATTGTATCTATGATTTGCTGTTTTACCCATTCATTCTTTAGGATGAGATTATTTAATTTCCAATTATTTTTTTTGTCTATTTTCCCCTGGCCTTTTATTGAATATAATTTTTACTGCACTGTGATCTGGAAGATCTATTGAACTTTTGCATTATTCTATTTATTTCCTTAACTTCTTTCTTATTTATTTTTTGGTTTGATTTATCTAGTTCTGAGAGAACAATCTTCAGATCTCTCACTATTATAGTTTTGCTGTCTATTTCTTTTTGCAGCTCTCTTAACTTCTCTAGGAATTTAGATGGTATACCACTTGGTGCATATATATTTAGTATTGATATTGCTTCGTTATCTGTGGTATCCTTTACCAAAACATAGTTTCCTTTCTTATCTCTTTTAATTATATCTGTTTTGCTTTTGCTTGATCTGAGATCAATTTGGCTACCCCTGCTTTTTTTTTTTACTTCATCTGAAGCATAATAAATTTTGCTCTAGCCTTGTACCTTTACTCTGTATGTATCACTCTGCTTTAAATGTATTTCTTGTAAACAACATATTGTAGGTTTCTGGCTTTTAATCCAGTCTACTAACTACTTACTGTTTTATGGGAAAATTCATCCCACTCATATTCACAGTTAAAATGATTAACTCTGTATTTCCTGCCAACTTTTTTAGCCTGTTAGGCTTTTCTTTTTCTTTTCCCTCTTCCCTCCTCCCTCCTCCCCAGTATTTTACTTCTGATCAATACCTCCCTCAAATAGTCCTCCCCCTTTACAGCTCCTCCCCCTTTCTTACATCTTCCTTCTACAATTTCTGATTTGCCTTCTTTTAGCCTTTCCCTTTTTTCCTCTTTCCCCTTTCACTTTTCTATAAGGTAAGAGAAGCTTCTTTGTGAATCCAAATATTCTAATATTCTGTCTTTGAGCCAACTCTGATGAGAGGTTTACCTCCCTCCTTTCTTTTCTTCAATTATAATAGTTTTTATTTGTCTCTTCATGAGATGCAATTTCTCTCATTTTATTTCCACTTTCCCCTTTTTCTAGGACAACCCTTTCCATCTTTAGTTTATTTTTTATATTATACCTGCAAAATCAAATTATACCAACAATCTATGTATACCTATAACAGAGTTTCGGACAGTTCATTTCTTTTTACCTTTTTATGCTTCTCTTGAGTTCTATATTTGGAAGTCAATTTTTTTGTTCAGCTCTGGTCTTTTCATCAGAAATAAATTTAATTTACCTGTTTCATTGAATGTCCATCTTCTTCCCTGAAAGAAAATCTCTATTTAGCAAGGTAGTTTAACCTTGCTTGCATTCCAAGTTCCTTTGCCTTTCAGAATATCAGATTCCAGTCACTCCAGTCCTTTAAGATGGAAACTGCTAGGTCCTGGGTAATCCTTACAGTGGTTCCTCAGTATTTGAATTGTTTCTTTCTGGCTATCAGACCAAGGAAAACATATTATAAGCAGCCAGAAAGAAACAATTTCTGTGTTTCATTTTCCAAACCATCTTGAAAAGTTCTCATTTCCTTTCCCCATTTTTCTTCTAGCTCTCTTTTTAGATCCTTTTTAATTTCTTCCAAGAGTCATGCAAGATGGGGAACAATTTTTATCACCCTTTAAGGCTTTATCTGGAGACAATATGCTGTGACCTCAGAGTTTGAAAACTGTTTTCTTTCACCATAAAAACTATGTATGATATGAGTTCTTTTTCTTTTTTCCTCATTTTTTAAAGTTGAAGTTTGTTTTAGGATAAGGGGTGATTGTCCAAGTTTCCTCCAGGAGCAGTGGCTAACCTGTGTCAGTGCTAATTAACTTTTGGTGCTGGGTGTGTGTGGCCAGGTCCCATGAAAATCTGGTGTTTAGGGGTTCATTATTTGCCTTTTTTATTTGTGTTAGATTTCTTATCACTAATCTGCTGATCTATTGGCTTGCAATCAGAGCAGAGTAGCCAGCATTCCTATAGATTCCTCCTGGTAGATTCTCCAGTGTGTAGCCCACACCACCCTGGAACTGCATGCTGCCTGCACTCAGTATCTGTGCTCAGCCTTCTTGCTCTTGACTAGTCTCCCTCTATGCACAATTGAAACAGATCTGGAGATCTTCTAAATTATTTTCTGCTGTTTTGTCACTCCAAAACTAATTTAGAGGTTGGATTTGCTGTTTGTGTGAGGGTCATGGGGAGAGCCAGGAAAAAAGATATGTTTCCTCTCTGCAATCTTGGCTCCATCCAGTCAGATCTTTTCTGCCTTTCAGCTTTAACTGTAGTTATAAAATTAAACTACATCCCTAGACTTTGTATGGGAATCAACAAAGGAGGGGAAGACATTAAAACTCTCACTTAACTTGTACCTGTGATATAAAGAAGCAAATAGGAATAGCAGCTAAAATATGATCTTATTCAAATTGTAACAAAAGAACAGAATGTTGTCAGGAAAAAGAAAAAAAAATATGGTGGAGTGGAATTAGGAGAAAGAAAAAAAGTATTTTGCCCCAAATTCAGGAGTGATCAGATTTACACAAAACTTAATTAGTCAAACTTACATATCCTTCACTTTGGAGACCTCTGGTAAAGAGGAACTTGCTAAGACTCAAGGGAAGTCATCCTACTTTAGATAGTTGTTGGGAAGTTTTTCCTTATGCCATGCCTTACTTTGTTTTCTTCTTGTAAAATTTATTTTTTTATTGTTTTTAGGAGTCTGTTTTCTGGGGTCAAACAGAGTAATGTCTTTCCTTCTTTCACATGGAAGTCCCTAAGGACTTTGCTTCATTAAATATTGAATTAAATTTAGATTGTATCTAAATATTTAGATACATCTTCTTTATATCAAGTTTTGAAATATCCCAGCAAGAAAAGAGACAAACATTTTTAACCCAGAAGGAGAAAAGGGCACAGTCCAAGGAGTTACCAGATAGAATTCTTTGGAGAAGAGCCCTGATAGTAACTTCCCTGCCTATAACTTTTGATAGAGATTTTTTAGTATGTTATACAGACCTCCATTTTGCTTCTATGAGTCTCAAAAAAGCAGTATCTCATAAATCACTTATGATTGTACAATTAGTTCTGTGATTTCATTGTACAAGGGAACTCTTGGTGAAGAACTTCCTACATAAAAGCATATTAGCATGTACTCTGACATATATGATCACATACGTATTTCTGGCTAAATAAATTATGGTATATGAATGTCATGGAATATTATTATTCTGTAAGAAACGACCATCATGATGATCTCAGAGAGGCCTGGAAAGACTTAACATGAGCTGATGCTGAGTGAAATGAGCAGAACCAGGAGATCATTATACATGGCAACATAAATATAGGACGATAAATTCTGATGAATGTGTGAATGGTAACAGTTACAATGATCTTGTGATGAAGACACTTATCTACATCCAGAAAGAGGATTGTGGGAATTGAATGTGAATCACATCAAAAATTCTCACTTTCTTTATTATTGTTTGCATGCATTTTGTTCTTTTGCTCATCTCCTTTCCTTTTTGATCTGATTTTCTTTTGCAGCAAGAAAATTGTATAAATATGTTTACACATATTGCATTTAGCATATATTTTAACATATATCACATATGTTTGATTGCTTGCCATCTGGGGGAGGGGATGGAGGGAAGGAGGGGAAAATCTGAAACACAAGGCTATGCAAGGGTCAATGTTGAAAATTTTCTGTGCATAAGTTTTGAAAATAAAAAGCTTTAAAAATTAAAAATTAAAAAAAAAATATTCACCAAGCATGGAATTTTCTTAGCAGAGATATTGTAGAGTTTTGCAATTTCCTCCTTCAGGGCATTTAGAGATGAGGAACTGCAGCAAACAGTTTTGTGACCTTTCCAGGATCACGTAACTACTAAGTGTCTGAGCCCAGATTTGAACTCATGAAGATAAGACTTACTGATCTCATGTCCAGAACTTCATTCACTGTACCTTCTAGCTGCCCCATACTATAACATATATGTCACCTTCACTGATTATTGCAAAACTGTCATTCAGTTCTGAACTCATGATTTATTTACATACTGAAAATATGTAAGATAAATCCAATTATAGTGATAAAGCCATTTTTTATATTCACAATGAAATTAATTTTTTATTTAAAACATGCCATGCAGATAATAATGTCATGAATAATTCATATAAAACATTTCATTTTTCATGAAGACAGTATGGTTTCCAAATCAGAGGAATCAAACTGCAATATATTATTAACTGCTTGGTGTGTATTGATGACATTAGGCCATACAATTCCAACAAAAGACAGATAAAATGACTCCATCTTTTGAAATTATACTAAATGACATTCATTTGTATCAAAACTTAATTTGAACTTAATATGTATAAAATTCTAAACAAATGTCAAGGCAAAATACAGATTAAAGGCTTTGACTTTGAATTTGGGGGTAACACTGAACAAAAGAATGAAGTTTATACTTAAAAATATCTGGCTTATTTTGGCAAGGTACATCAACTGTGCAAGTGTATGGGCTATAAATAAATATTTTAAGGAACTCACATTCTGAAGTCAAAACTGAATGAGAACACTTGTAAAAGAATTAATAACTCACAATGTAGTTCAAAATACACTTTCAGAATCATGAAATGAATTACAATAGCTAGATAAATTATTTTTCTTTTTTTTCCTTTTACAGTATTTGGATTAAAATTTATATGTTTTTAAAGTAAATTTATTTATTTTTAATACACTTCATTGTTTTTTGAATCATGTTGGGAGAGAAAAATTAGAGCAAAAGGGAAAAACCATGAGAGATGAAAAAAGTGAACACAGCATGTGTTACTTTACACTCAATCTCTAGTTCTTTTTCTGGATGCAGCTGATGTTTTCTATACAAAGTCTATTGGGATTGCCTTGGATCACTGAACCACTGAGAAGAACCAAGTCTTTCATAGTTGATAATTGTACATTCTTACCGTTATTGTGTACAATGCATTTCTGGTTCTTGTTTCATTCTGCATCAGTCCATGTAAATATTTCTAAGATTTTCTAAAATCAGCTTGTTCATCATTTTTTATAGAATGATAATATTCCATTACCTTCATATAACACAACTTGTTCAGCCATTTCCCAATGGATGGACATCTACTTATTTTCGAGTTTTTTGTTACTCCCAAAAAGACTGCTACAAAAAAATATTTTCGTTCATGTGGGTCCTTTTCCCTCCTATATGATTTCCTTAGGATATAGACCCAGTAGGGGGTGAAAGGGTAAGCACAGATTTATAGCCCTTTGGTTTGATTTTTTTTAGGATTCTCTAAGTATATCATCTTCTGCAAAAAAATGATAGTTTTATTTCCTCGTTGCCTAGGCTAATTATTTTAATTTCTCTTAATTTTCTTATTGTTAAAGCCAACATTTCTAATAGAATGTTGAATAGTAGTGGTGATAATATGCATCCTTATCTCACCCCTGATCTTATCAGGAATGTGTACAGCTTCTCTCTCTTAAAAATAATGTTTGGTGTTGATTTTTGATAGATATTGCTTATTATTTTAAAGAAAGCTCCCTTTATGCCTATGCTGTCTAATGTTTTTTAATATGAATGAGTAATATATTTTGTCAAAAGCTTTTTCGGGGGGCAAAGCCAAGATGGTGAACTGCAGACAGCATTCTCTGTGAGCTCTGGAGACTTTCCTTCAGACCCACACAAATTGAGCCTCCAAATTGGTTCTGGAGTAAGGGCTCCACCAAACACTTGGACTACAATGCACTTCTATCAACAATCTACTTTGAAAAAACTCTGGAGAAGGTTAGCCTCAGGGGATTCGGCCACTGGACGTGATCAGACTCCAGGGCACAGCCGGGCGATAGTCAGGGCTGCAACAGAGCAGCGGATTTTAGGCACCCAGAAGCCCCTGGGAGACGCCTGGGCCACTTTGCTCTGCTTGCAGGCAGGTTCTTTGGCAGATCTGCCTTTGATAAAGGGTGGATTGAGAGCAGCTGAAAGTCTGGTCCTAGTGAGGATCTAGCCAACCAGCCTCAGACCAGAAGTCAACTCGGCAAACTGCCCCAGGGCAAATTGAAACTGCAGCAGAATTCCCTGCTGGTGACAGATACCCCAGCTCAAAATCATGAGCAAGAAGCAGAAGAGAGCTCTCACCATAGACAGCCTCTACAGAGAGAAAGTAGGGCAGTTCCCAGATCCTGAGATTCTGAATACAATCCCAGATAAAGCCACAAAGGCGGACTTAAGCTGGTCTACTTTTCAGAAGGCTTACCTGGAAGATTGCATAAAGAATCTCAAAAGAGAGCTAGAAAAAAATGGGGAAATAAATTGAGATCAGGGCAACAGAGATATTAAAAACTGGAAAACAGGACTGGTGAATTGGAAAAATAAAACAATTCACTGAAAAACAAAATTGGTGAATTGGGAAAAATCACCAACTCACTGGAAAACAAAATTGATGAATTGGAAAAAGAAAACAATTCATTGAAAAATAAAATGGGCAAAATGGAAAAAGAATGCATTTAATCAAGAAATTCAATTGGCCAGCTACAAAAGGAGTTAAAAAAGATAACTGAAGGAAATAATACTTTAAAAATTAAAATTGAACAAATAGAAGTAAATGACTCAATAAGACTTTAAGAATCAGTCAAACAAAAAGAAAAAAATGAAAAATAGAAGAAAATAGGAAATATCTCCTAGGAAAAACAACTGACTTGAAAACAGATCTAGGAGAGACAATCTTTAATTATTGGACTCCCTGAAAGCCACGATGAAAAAAGGTACCTTGATGCTATCTTCCAGGAAATCATGAAAGAGAGTTGCCCTGATGTTTTAGAATCAGAAAACAAAATTGGCATTGAAAGAATTCATCGATCACCTCCTGAAAGAAGCCCCAAAATTAAACCCCCAAGGAATATCGTGGCCAAATTTCAGGTCTATCACACCAAGGAAAGGATATTGCAAGCAGCTAGAAAGAAACAGTTCAAATACCGAGGAGCTGGAATTAGAATTACACAACATCTGTCAGCTTCCACATTAAAGGATCAAAGGACCTGGAATCAGATATTCCGAAAGGCAAAAGAATTTGGATTACAGCCAAGAATAAGTTATCCAGCTACAAAGAGCATCATCTTCCAGGGAATAAGATAGGCATTCAATGATACAGGAGAATTTCACCTATTTCTAATGAAAAGACTTTTTTACTTATTTTCTCAAATAATTATCACAATATTTGCATTAATTAGTCTTTAAAAGTTTGGTAGAATTCACTTGCATATCGATCTGCCTCTTAGGGAATTTTAAGGGAATATCAGCTTGTTCAATTTCTTTTACTAAAGTGGGACTTTTTAAACAACTTATTTCATCTTCTGTTAATCTGGACAGTTTATTTTGTAAGTATCCATTGTTTTCCATTAGATTGTCAGATTTGCTGGCATACAGTTGGGCAAAATAATTCCTAATTATTGCTTTAATTTCTTTTTCATTGGTGATAAGTTTAACCTTTTCATTTTTAATGCTGGTTATTTGTTTTTTTAAAATTTACTTTTTCTCAAGTAATTAAATGTTTATTTTTTTAATAAAACTAATTCTTTTTTTATTAATTAGTTCAATTGTTTTCTTAATTTCTGTTTTCTTAATCTTTCCTTTGAGTTTCAGAATTTCCAATTTGGTATTTAAATGAAGGTTTTTATTTTGTTCTTTTTCTAGCTTTTTTAGTTGCTTGCCCAATTCATTGATCTCCTTTTTTCTGTTTTATATAACTAGTTAGTTATATAACTATTAGAGATATTAAATTTCTCCTAACTGCTTTAGCTTCATTCTATCAGTTTCAGTATGCTGTTTCATTATTTTTATTCTCTTGGATGACATTATTGATTGTTTCTATGAGTTATTGTTTGATCCACTCATTGTTTTAGAATTATATTATTTTATTTCCAATGGATTTTGTCTATCCTTTCATGGCCCTTTATTGAATATAATTTAATTGCATCATGAAAAATTCAAATGTGGGAATCAAAAACCTCCCTATTTTTATCCCTATCACTCCCCTCATGGGCAATACCCCAATGAACATATCCAATGTTATGTCAAAAAAGAAGGGTTGACAACTGTCTAAACAAAGCAGATTTATTTTGGGTACTGAAGGGCTTCTTGATGACAATTTGTAACCAGCTTCTGAACCAGTGACAGGACTGGTGACTTCCAGACCTCTCAGCCCAGAAACATCAAAGAGGATCTGGAATGTCATCAGGAAAGGTCTGTGGAACCAAGGTGGGAGCCTTGCTTGAGATCTCAGGGCAGAACACACCAACTCTGGTCACAACTTTAGACCAAGGCCCAGCTCTGGCCCTGGACCCTGCTCTGGTGTGGCCTATCCCACACTTGACCTCTAAATCATTGGTAGTGCTGGAGCTTTTTGAATCTCTTAGTCCAGGGACACCAGGAAGGATTTGGAAGGTGAGTAGAGAGGGTTTGTGGCAATGCAGTGGGATTCCAGTGTGCAGTCCCAATGCAGGCCACACAAGCAGAGCCATGGTTCCAACCACAGCAGGTTCAGCATTAGCAAAACAGGACCCTGTTGGTTTAATACATAGGTCTTACAGGTGTAGTAACACTTCTAATAACTTCAGGGCATAAAAGAGTGTTTATGGCCAAGTACTTAGAAGGATCTTTAAAAAGAGCTGCATAAAACTCCTGAAGCTTGGGACAGTGCACCCTCCACCCTGGAAATAGCCCTACTTTAACAAAGAGTTAGAAGTCAAATAATAGGCTAGGAATATGAGCAGACAAAAAAAAAACAAGTTTCTGACCATTAAAAGATGTTATGTTGTCATGGAAGATCAAAACACACAGTCAGAAGATGACAGCAAAGTCAAAGCTTCTACATCCAAAGCTTCTAAGAAAAATAAGAATTGGGCTTACACCATGGAAAGGTTCAAAAGCAATTTTGAAAACCAAGTAAGAGAGAGAGGAAAAATTAGGAAAAGAATTGAGAATGTTACTAAAGAAAATAAAAAAAAAAACTAATAAGGAAAATTATGCCTTAAAAAGTAAAATTGGACAATTGGGAAATAAAGTACAAAAGGTTACAGAGGAAAATCATTCCTTACAAAAAACAATTGACCAAATGGAAATTAATAACTTTATGAGAAATCAAGATTCAATAAAGCAAAACCAAAACAAATATCAAAAAAAAATCTCATTGGAAAAACAATTGATATGGAAAATAAATACAGGAGAGAAAATAAAAAAAAAAAAA
>JAJPUD010015912.1:5302-35713 GCA_023553655.1 Myrmecobius fasciatus | reverse complement strand
CATGGGAGTCTTTGTCCATCCGTTACCATATATTTTCCTCCACTTGGGCACAAGCAGCGTGGGCCTTCTTCTCATTTTTTACTTTGTGTTTTTTTTCATGTAAGCAGCCAGTTCCCAAGCATTTGTTAAATGCCTGCTATGTACCATGCCCTGAGATAGACATGTAAAGCTTGCAACAATTCGTACTCACAAGGACCTTACTCATTTCTAAGAATTTCACAAAGATCCCTTTTCTCCTTAGTTTTTTTTTTTAATTAAAGCTTTTTATTTTCAAAACACATGCAAAGATAGTTTTCAAGATTCAACCTTGCAAAACCTTGTGTTCCAAATTTTTCTCCCTCCCTTCTCTCCACCTCCCTCCTCTAGATGGGAAGTAATCCAATATATGTTAAACATGTGCATTTCTTCTATACTTATTTCCACAAATATCACACTGCAAAAGAAAAATCAGATTAAAAAGGGAAAAAATGAGAAAGAAAACAAAATGTGAGTAAAGAACAACAAAAAGAGTGAAAATGCTGTGCTGTGATCCACACAGTTCCCCCAGTCCTCTCTCTGGATGTAGATGGCTCTCTCCATCACAAGGCCATTGGAATTGACCTGATACACTGAATTGTCGAAAAGAAACACATCCATGAGAATCGATCAATGCATAATCTTGTTGTTGCTGTGCACAGTGTTCTCTTGGTTCTACTCACTTCACTTAGCATCAGTTCATGTAAGTCTCCTCAAACCAGAATGATCCTTTCAAATCTCTTTATATTTCTTATACTTGGACATAGTTGTATTAACATTCTAGAGCAGGAAGGGATCTCTGAGACTGTGGAATCTGGCCCTTTGTCTTCCAGATGAGGAAACTTAGACAGACTGAGGGCAAATGAATTGTCCAGATTGCATAGCTAGTAAGTATCCAAAACAGGATTTGCACTCAGGTCCTCCTGATTCCAGACCCAGAATTCTGTCCATTGGGCCACCAGATCATTAATGTGTGTCCTGACATTGATTTCACAATTACCATATTGTTAGACATATAGTTTGCCTCTAATTTTGGTTATTTTCTTTTTTGCAATGACATTTAAACATCTTTGTATTGTTTTAGGGTGATTGATTAATTTTATGCAAATCACTTGTCTGATTTTTGTAGCATTTTGCTTTTCCAAATACATGCAAAGATAGTTTTCAACTTTCACTTTTGCAATATCTTGCATTTCACATTTTTTCTCCTTCTCCCTCCCCCTCTCCAAGACAGCAAGCAATCTGATATAAGTTAAACATGTTTGATTTTCCTAAACTTATTTCCATATTCATCATGCTGTACAAGAAAAATCAGATCAAAGAGGAAAAAACATGAGAAAGAAAAAACAAGCAAACAAACAACAACAACAACAAAAAGTGTGAAGATCCTCTGCTTTGATCCACATTCAGTCTTCATAGTTCTCTCTCCCAATGCGAATGTCTACTAGGATCTTCCCAGGAATCTTCAACCCCCCCATTACTAATCAGTTGCCAAGTCCTGCTCTTCTTCCCTTTGTGGTATCCCTTCACCTGACCCTTTTTCTGTGCCACTGCCACTGCCGCTGCCGCGGTATAGGCCACCATCAGTTCCTGTCTGGACTACCATAATTGCCTACTGGTTGGTCTCTCCACTTCAAGTCTTTATTCATTCTATTATTCACTCAGCTGTCAAGCTAATTTTCCTAAAGGGCCCGAGTAACCAATATCTATTTACATGTAGCTTCTCAATAAATGCTTGTTTCTTAGAACAGGCCCACGGATGAACTGTATGTATCTCGTCTAAGGACCCATCAGAGACTCCCCATCCCTGCCACAGTGGCTCTCAAGGGCTATCTGCTTAAAGAGTTATCTCATCTGAGTAGGGGAAGAGAGGACCCTTGCTGACAGCATCCCATCTTGCAGCATTGAAATGGCTGTGTACCTGCTACAGGTGTGCTGCCAGTCACTGGGCTCTGGGCTTCTTAGGGGGAGGACAGCCATCAAGTCTGAGCATGAAGCCATGGGCATTCACCCCTTTGTAAATAACTCATCCTTCATTGGAGTTCTTCAGTTTCTTGAGGAAAAGCACAGGATGAGAGGTAGCTTTTGCTACTTCACTGATTTGCTAGCCTGTTGCTTTCCAAAGGGGACTGATGTCAATAACTTCCTATGGGGAGAAGGTTGTGGATTTTGCTGCCACCTTTGAGTAGAAGTAACCCCCCACTCTCCCGTGATCCACTTATCATGACATTGGGGTCCGTGTTTGTTTAGCATTTGCAGATCCCAAACAAATGGTGTTAGTTTCACATTGCTTTATTACTCCCAGTGGCTTGTTCCTACAAACCATTCAGCCCCGTGGAACAGACAGGGTGACTAACATTGTCTGTGGGTGCAGACTAAACAGAATGCTACTCTCAATATAGCTGCCACCTATGAAAGCACTGGTTCAAAGGAACTCCCCATAGGGGCAGGGTATCATGCAAGGCTCTAAGGGTGTGCATCATTTTGGGGCAAACATTTTCTCTCTCTCTCGAGGAACTGAGTGTCTGATGGGCAGCTAACATGGACAAGAGCAGCTAGGTGACACATAGGACATAAAGCACCAGGCCAAGAGTCAAGAAGACTCTTCTCCCTCAGTTCAAATCTGGACTCAGATACTTACTAGCTGGGCAAATTACCAGCTTATTACCTTTCCACAGTCCCAAGAAATAATACTTATTAGCTTCATCTTTGAATAGATTATAAAAGGGAATGGTCAGTGACTTGCCCATAATCCCCCCAGCTGGCAAACATTCGGGATTCTCATCTCCAGGCCTAGCCCCTTTTTTAGCTTCAAGTTGTACAGAGACTTTCCTTACCACAGCCCTGTGGAGTAGAGACTCTAATACAGGTATTACCAACCCTGTTTAACAGCTGAGAATACTAAGCTTTGAGAGGTGAGCTGACTTAACTGTAGCCCCAGCCTAATGGCAGAATCACTTGTGTCATACACAACACTTGGCACCATATGCCCCAAAGACAGCTTCTGAGCTGGAATCTCCAGATAAACTTAGCGATACCAAGAGGACATTGGAGAAGGGGAGAAAGGGTTTGAGAAAGTAGATCACAAGATTGGGGGGAGGAGCTTGTAGATCATGAATCAATCAGTGCTATCTGTCTCCACCAAGGAGGCATTCAAGATGGCATTTTTAGGAGAGGTACGGCCCAAAAAAGAATTATGTAGTGAAAATGAGAGGCGACAGATGGATAGTCATCCACATGGTGCGTTAGTATCTTGAGATTTAAGGCCCAGAGGAAGGGAGGCCTCCAGCCTATTGAGTAGAGCCTCTGTGGAGGATTGATGGGAAAATATGAGCAAGACTCCCATGGGAAGAGAGGGCCTGGAGAGATTGTGATCTGCATCAGTGGAGGGAATAATATCCCTATCAACCAAATCACTTATATTTCTGAGTAGGTTTCAAATATAGACCAAGTCCAAATTAGCAAGTGGTTTAAATTAGTCGTGGGTTACACTAATTCATACAGAGAAACTGACAGCAGATGCTTCATGGACATAAGGATAGTCGTTTATTCATTGGAAGAGGCAATCGCACACGCTCACTATTTTCTGAGTGAGCTGGAGGAGATGAGCCAATGGATTCCTTGGCCGGAGCCTTCCTCTCCTAGCTGGGATGGAGAGGCACACCTGGCATCTCAGAGGCTACACCTGGAGAGTTCAAGCTCTGCTAAGTCCCAGAAAGGCTTTGCCACTTGTGTTTGCTGTCCACACAGCAGCACAGCTAAGCATAGAGGAGCTCCTCTCTGGAAGGGAAGCCGCAAGGTTGAGCATTCCTGGGCCATGGCGACCCGTTGAGCTGAGAGAAGAACATAGCAGGGACTGGCTTGTGCTGAGGGGTCCAGGAAGTAGCTTTGCCATTCCATCATGGTCCCCACCGTGACAGTGGTAGGAAAGGTGTGGCAGAAAATGGGCCAGCTGCTACTAAGAAGGAGACAATTTTCAGAAACCCTGCCAACATTCATTTAACTGTTGAGATTCTTAATGTCAAGTTTATGTCTAATGCCTGGAGACAGACTACCCCATGGCTAGGTCGGGAAACTCCTTCTTCTTCTCTGTGTTCTTCTAAATTTTGGCTGACATACCACCTCCCTTGTGAAGCCTCCCTTGCAGTGTAGTGTAGGGTCCTCTTCTGCCTCAGTTGATTTTGCCTTGACTTATCTGTAGCCATATTGTGTGTCCAGAGTGTAGATATCCAATCCACCTCAGTCATCCCGCAGTTCAGAATTCCCAGATATCATCCATCTTTCATAGCCTGTCTAGTAGCCTGTGCCATGTTGTACCTGACCAGTTACTGCTCAGCCTTTCCAACAATTCAGTTGCCTCGTGTTCAATGGGTGGCTAGGTGATGTAGTAGATAGAGTAATGGGCCTGGAGTCAGGCACCCCTGAGACCACAACTGGCTTCTTCTCCTGAACGTGATGCGGTGTGATCCTACCGAGTCCAGAAGTCAGATGAAGGGTGAGAAAGAGAGGGAAATTCTTCAGCTTCCTTTCTCTGAAGACAGGAGCCTTTCACCATTCTCAAGAAAGCTCATTCTTCTGAACCCTGACTGGGAGACCCTGGTCAAGTGACTTTACCCTGTTTGCCTCAGTTTCCCCCTCTGTAAAATGAGAGGGTTGCTCTCAAAGACATTGAAAGTCCCTTCCAGCCCTGAATCAAGGATCATCTACAGGTAGGGCCTGCAGTGTTAAAGGATCAGTCTAAAGGAAATGCTCTTCAAGGAGAGCAGAGCTAGAGCAACTTTGGATGGACTTTGTGATGATGTCAAATGATGGCAGTTTCGTAGCAGTGCAAAGTTTTCCACCTGGCACTGAAAGGACATGGGAGAAGAAAGAACAGGAACATGAAAAAATGCCTGCAGGTTCATGTCCCTGGGATTCAGTGATACTTGGAAGGAGAAGGAAAGACTGAGTGAAAGGCAAGAAAATGTGCTGGGTACGCAGGGGCAAGAAACATTCTCAAGCTCTTCTTGCAGGGAGTCAAGGGAGAGAAAGCAATGAAATAGTAAGATTGCATTTCCTCCAAATCTGCATATTCTGCAGCCCTTAAGCTATTACCTGCAGCCAAGGAGTTCCAATAAAAGTGATTTAAAAACTCATTCTGCCTGCCTCCAGATGCCAGCCCCTTGGGGTTGCCACCACGTATTATTAAATATGGGCTTGATGGTTTCAATCCCCTTCCTGATGCCTGATTCAGCTCTTCTATAGCAGCCCCTTCTGTGGGGAACTGACAAGGGGCTGCTAATGGTTGCGATGTTTTTTTCCCCCCTGTACCTTCCCTCATTTGTCATTTCAACTGTTTCTTTTCATGTGTTTGCTTCTTCTTGCTCCCTGCATCACTTTTCTGTCTTGCGTCTGCTCTCTCCTCCCTGCCACCTTATTCTTTTTTGCTCCTCTCTCTGAAAGTGGTTTGTCATTGCGCTCCTGCAGAAACCTCATTAAGATCCCAAAGCTACAGACTCGAGATCAGCATGCCAGTTGGGCAAAGGATGAGGCTTCCCGAGGATGTTGAAAAGCTCCTGTCTTTGGAGAAAGGAAGCTGCAGAAGTCCTCTCTCCTTCTCACCCTTCATCTGACTTTTGGACTTAATAGGATCACAGTGTATCATGTTCAAGAGACAGCCGGTTCTGGAGTCAATAGCCCTTGATTGTTGACATAACAATGACATATTAACTTGCTGTGGGCCCCGGGGTAAAAAAGAAACCCTTTCATGGCACTTTAGTGCCCCAACACATGGTCAGAGCCATTCCCCCCCACATCTTGATATTTGTTTATTTTCCTTTTCTGCTCTTGCCTTTATTCCTTCTGCCTTGCTTCCATTCTTGCTTCCTCTTCCTTACTTCTTCTAAAGTAGTCCCCGTTGTGCTCATGGAGGAGGTGAAAATGTCACAGAAGAGAACAAAAACAGAAAAAGCAGCCAAAAGGGACTAGGGATGCATAGAGGAGATCCATGTTTAATGTGACCCCATTATGAGGATTTCAAGGGATCAGTTCCCAGGATTTCTAAACCTAGGAGAGATACCAGAGACAGGAAACAAATTTTGTACCTTATTAACATTTTGAAAAATTGAGAGAGAATCTGCCAGCACCAGCCTATTTGTCCACTTTCCCGACTATCTAAAGTATTCACTGAGACTTATCCACACTTATGCCCAGGGAATCTTCATTGAGGGCATGAGCAGGAATGTTCTGGAGTAGATCACATTTTCCTTCTTCCACAGTCGAAGGAAAGCTATGGAGCATGTTCTCTCACTTCATCTCCTCTTCTTCAAATCCCTCATTTCCTTTAAAGCTCAACCTCCAGGGCCACTTCCCGCGGGAAGCTTTTCCTGATTGCTGAAATTTCACAAATTTTGTGATTTCTTTATTTGGGTACGTAGCTCCCTCAGAAGAATGTAAGTAAGCTCCTGGAGACAAGGTGGTCTAGTGGATACAGGGCTAGGCCTAGAGTCAGGGAGACCTGAGTATAAATCTAGCTGTGTGATCCTGGATGTCACTTCCCCTCTGTCTGCCTCAGTTTCCTTGGCTGTAAAATGGGGATCATAACAGCGCCTACCTCCCAGGGTTGTTGTGGTGATCCGATGAGATAATATTTGTCAAGTGGTCAGCTCAGTGCCAGGCGCATAATAGGTGCTTAATAAATGTTTATTCCCTTCCTTTCCTCTTCATATTCCCATCACCTAGCATAGTACCTGACATTTCTGAAATAGACAGGTGTTTAATAAATGCTTGTTGATTGACTGAGAATACGACATCCTGCCGTGCTTATTATTTTGTTGCACATTTAATTGGGTTTTGCCTGAAAGGCTTTCTTCCAGCAAGGTGGCTCCTATCTGCATTTGGAAAATTTTCAAGACTCCTTCAAAGATTTAGCAACAGTTCTCCGCTCATAAGCATCAGCCAAAGCATCAAATGGAGACATTTGCTCAGCAAGGGTATTTGTTTGTCAGAGTGATGGAGGAGATCCAGTACAGGGGTCCAAGGTGAAGAGGGGTTCTCTATGGAGCATGAAGACCCATATGTGGATTCCATCATGTTG
Organism: Myrmecobius fasciatus; assembly: GCA_023553655.1. Lineage (NCBI taxonomy): Eukaryota > Metazoa > Chordata > Mammalia > Dasyuromorphia > Myrmecobiidae > Myrmecobius > Myrmecobius fasciatus. The sequence continues at coordinate 28,623 of JAJPUD010015912.1, read as the reverse complement.
ATTGTATCAAGCCCTGGAACATTTCAGAGGCTTCTGGAAGAGATTTATGACTATTCCAAAGAGTCTGGCCTAACCATCCACTTAGGAAAAAACAAGTGGACGAAAAAGTTCTGTTATCAGCCGGTAACAGATATGAAAATGAGTGTCAGAGAGAGAATGTGGATGTCTGTTGACTGAATCATATAAAACAATGAGGCTCTTCAAAGAAGAACCAGAGTGGAGGAAGTTTTCGGGTCAACTTTTGTCACATTCAGGGGGGGAAAAGGTACTCTGTGTTAGAGTATTCTATTTTCCCTTTTTTCCTTTAGAGGTTTTCATAAAGTAAAAGAAAATAGGAAGCTGTGACTAACTTTTATGAAGGCCGTGACATAATGGAGAGAGCAATAGAATAGGGCTCCGAATAGGCTGAAGTATCTTGAATAGGTTAGCTAGATGGGCATGACTTTTTAACTGCTGGTCTGTGACCCAGAGCAAGCCAAATCTCTGTTTGGGGCTATTTTAAGAACTAGTAAGTTAATTTGTGAGTCCATCTGAATTTTAATTAGGGTAAACAGTTAGATGAATAGCTACTGTACCTCCACATCAGAGCAACCCTGTTATGAGCTTATGCCTTCATGTTCTTCTTCTGTGTTCTTGAAAATGACTTTCAGTTCCTAAAGGAAGGCAGCTCAACCAAGAAGAGAGAGAGAGACAAATTAGCTCATTTTGGATCTCCTAAGCAATTCTGGTAAAAATGCCAGTGCCAGGTTGGAGCGTCCTTTGAAAGTTAGATTCGCAGAGACTCAGAGCTTGTAAATAAAAATGTAGACAAAAAACAGGGCCATGTTGTAGAGTCAGCTCCAAGCCCTTGGGGTGACTTCCCTTACTTGGTGTTCATCACTGCCAGGTTGGCAGTTCATCTGTGCTAATCAAATTGGCCGGGGGTTGACAGGTGGCAAGTGGGTAGTAGTACAATTCCAGTCTCCTTAGTGGAATTGTACTATTTGGGGCCACTCAGGAAAAGTGTTCGGCATTATTTAAAAGTAAGGGATTCAGAACTATGGAACTGCCCCACTTTATTGTGGCTACTCACTTCTGTGGTGGGATCGATCTGGCATTAGCCAGGGAGGGAGCGTGTATCATAAACAATGTCCTTAGCAATCATGGAAGACCTCTTATCATTCCTAAATCCCGAATTCGGCCTCAGTCTGTGAGAACAGTGTCAGCAGTCATGTCATATTCTCATCTCTGACTACAAAGAAATTTCCTTAATTCTTCCTTGTGACTAGAGCTGTGAACTCTGCCAATATTTAGTATACTAAGAATCAGAAATAAAAGTATGAGTGGATTCTTTCCCATTTCACTGAACGGGCTTAGCTGCTCTTCGAGACACTAATGCAGGTGTCAGAGATCTGGAAGTCATCCAAATGGGGCTGCTTGGTTAGGGTTTACTGATGGATTTGTGCTTGTTTCTGGGAGGAGGGTAACAGTAAGAAAAAGAAGGAGAAGAACAAGGAGGAAGAGAAGGAGAAGGGGAGGAAGAGGAGAGGAGAAGGAGGGAGAGGAGGAGGAGAAGAAGAAAAAAAGAAGAGGGGGAGGAGGAGAAGAGAGGGTAAATTAAGAGGAGAAGAAAGAGGAGGAAGAAGAGAAGAGGGAGGAAGAGGGGGAGGAGAGAAGGGGAAGGAAAAAGAGAAGAAGGAGAAAAAGGAAGGAAGGAGGAAGAAGAGGAGGAGGAAGAAAAAGGTGCTTTGTGGTTGGCTCTTAGAAATGGTATGGTGAAAAGGAGTCATTTCTGCCTAGAGCTCTGGAGGCTCCAGAGTCAGTTCAGAGCTTCACTACTAGTAAACAGCTCCATCAGTGGATGGCCTCTCAGGGCTTTGGTTTCCTTATTTGCAGGGTGAGCTTGAGTTGTTTCTCCTGTGAGTGATTATGGTTTGTAATATTGCAAGGCATGCCCAGATCAATGAGATCACATAGCCTTTGGAGAACTGGTTTATAATGTGGATGAATATTCCCTGCTCTGCTTACTCTACAGGAAAGTCATGAGGATCAAATAAGATGCATGTGAAAGCCTTTGGAAAAATGCTAAAGCCATATGTCAATGAATGGGATTATTTTAGAAACTCACAAATAATGCCAATTGTGGATAAGGAGGAAAGCCAGGAGACCATCTCTTTGTGCAAAGTTGTTGCAAGCTTAAAGCAGAAGTAAAAAAAAAATATAAAGGGGTGATGGGCATATGCAACTGCCAGTTTTTCTTTAGGCTTGTTTTTCAGATGGTGCAGCTTCAAGATAGTTCCAGTGGCCAATCAAGAAACGCACTTTGGTCAGTGTGCACTTTCAGGAAATGTCTGTCAAAAGTGTGTCTACTTGGTGATTTTTGAGATGAGGCAAGAACACTCAGAGGGCTCATTTTTCTTCTTTTTGGGCTGCTGAGAAACAACCCCCAGAGATGTCCATGTGAGACTGGAGACCATTCTCACTTGGTAGCAGCAGGCACATGTGTTTGGGAAATATTCCAGTGGGCAGCACCAAGACTTTGAGCTCTGCCTTTTGGAGAGAGGCATGGAATATTTGCCTCTTTCAGAGCCTGAGACAGATAGTTACATATCTACCATAAACACAAGGGGTGTAGAGGGAAGTCTCAAGATGCTGATGAAAGACAATGATCAGGTTTGCATTTGTAGGAACAGTTTATTTATCTTTGAAAAAGAAAGTGGTCTGCTTACCATTGTTGACATCATGGCCCCTTTTCTTGTGTTTTTCACAGAATTTCAGAGTGGGCAGGAAACTTAGAATCCTTCTAGTCTGGCCCATCCCGGGACAACAGTCCCCTTCTGCTGCATATCTACCAAGGGGCATCCGTCCTGCTTTTGCGGGAAGACTGCCAGTGAAGGGGAACCCACTCCTTGGGCTTCCAGTTCACTTCTGTTACTTATGAATTGCATGGTGGGTGGTCAGTGCCTTGGAATTGTCTTTCTTATTCCTCAGAAGGTAAGTTAAAGAGAGAATTATTACTGGATGCCCTATGATGATTCTTAATGTGTGCATCCTAAAAGAATGTCAGATGTTCGCGAGAGGACATTCACGCGGAGGTCTTTGGGGGAAAGGTACCACAGAGGTCTTAAGTATCATTATTTCATGGAAGACTTACCTGTTTTCCGGATGGATCTCTTGTGTACCACTGAAACTAATTCCCTTCAGGACAGAAGGAAGCACAAAGGACCATGGGATTTAGAGTTGCAAGGGCCATTAGACATCATGTAGGCCAACCTACTCATGAATACCTGGTGTTAGTCTTCTAAAAGGGTAGAGGCCAGAAATGGACAAGTAAATATTATGCTCATCTTCCCAAAATATTAGACCAGATTATTTTAAATGATTCATGAGAATATGACTCTCCATGTGATAGAAAGGGTCCATTAAGTTGTGGCCAGCCCCTTACCCAAAACCACCACCACCACCTTGATTTTTCATTTTCTGTTAGGGAAGGAAATTCAGGAGACAGAGTATCTCTTGATTTCAGCAATGCATTAGACAAAATACTCTGTAATAGTCTCTTGGGCAAAATGAAGAATTGTGGGTTGGTGAATAGTACAGTTAAAGTGAATTTGGAGCTAGTTAAACAACTGTAGACAAAGCACTGATTAATGATCAGTGTCAGCCTAAAAAGAGGTCCCTAATGGTGTGACACAGAATTCTGCCCTTGGCCCATCCAGTTCAACATTTTTATAAATGACCTGGATGAAGAAATACAGTCAAACTAAAGCTTATTAAACTTGTAGGTAATCCAGATCTGAGAGTAATAATTAATAAGCTTAATGTACTGCTTTGCTCAGCACACCACTCCATACTGCTCACAAAACTTTAATGACTTATAAAATAAAGTTCCAATTCTATAACCTGAGGCTCACAGACCTTGTCAGGTAGCTGCTGTCTATGATTCCAGCCTTGACTTGCATTCCTCCCCTTTTGTGGCCTGTGATCTCTTTTCTCCATGTCTTTGTTCCCACTGTTCCTTATAACAGTACTTCTCTCTGCTTCCTGCCCCAGTAGAACCTCCAGCTTTCTGAGCTCAACTCAACTGTCACTTCCATGCATCTCTCCAAACTTTGGACCTCCTTTATTCACGTTGCATTGTTCTGTGCTGTACTTTTTTGTGTGCTGATCTCATTTCTCCCACAAGATTGTAAGTCCCTTGAGAGCATGGACTCATTACCTATTCCCTCAAGCCTCTAATAAAATGGCTTGCACTTAGGAGATTTTTTAGGAAAGACTTTTCAAATTTGAACTTGGAATCTATCTCCAGCTTTTTCCCCTCTCTATTAAAGCTTTTTTTATTTTTCAAAACATGTGCGTGGACAGTTATTCAACATTAACCCTTGAAAAACCTTGTGTTCCAATTTCTCCCCCCTTCCCTCACCCCTTCCCCTAGATGGCAAGTAGTCCAATATATGTTAAACATGGTAGAAATATATGTTAAATCCACTGTATGCATACATATTTATACAGTTATCTTGCCGCACAAGAAAAATCAAAACCAGAAAAAAAAGAGAGAAGCAAAATAAAAGGCAAGCAAACAAACAACAAAAACAGTGAAAATGCTGTTGTAAAAAAAAAATGCTATGTTGTAAACCACACTCAGTTCCCACAGTCCTCTCTCTGGGTTTAGATAGTTCTCTTCATCACTAAACAATTGGAACTAGTTTAAATCATCTCATTGTTGAAGAGAGCCATGTCCTTCAGAATTGATCATCATATAGTCTTGTTGTTGCTTTGTATAATCATCTTCTGGTTCTGCTCATTTCACTCAGCATCAGTTCATGCAAGTCTCTCCAGGCCTCTCTGAAATCATCCTGCAGGTCGTTTCTTACAGAACAATAATATTCCATAACATTCATATACCATAATTTATTCAGCCACTCTCCAATTGATGGGCCTCCATTCAGTTTCCAGTTTCTAGCCACTACAAAAAGGGCTGCACAAACATTTTTGCACATGTGGGGCCCTTTCCTTCCTTGAAGATTTCTTTGGGATACAGGCCCAGTAGTAGAGATCCTGCTGTGTCAAAGGTTTCATAGCTACTTTGATAGGCCTTTGGACATAGTTCAGATTGCTTTCCAGAATGGTAGGATCCATTCACAATTCCACCAACACTGTATTAGTGTCCCAGCCTTCCCACATCCCCTCCAACATGCGTCATTACCTTTTCCTGTCATCTTAGCCAATCTCAGAGGTGTGTAGTAGTACCTCAGAGTTGTCCTAATTTGCATTTCTCTAATCAATAGTGATTTGGAGCACCTTTTCATATGATTAGAAATAGTTTTAATTTCTTCATCTGAAAATTGTCTCTTCACATCCTTTGACCATTTATCAACTGGTTTCTCCAGCTTTTTAAAGAGAAGTAGGTCTTAGGCCAGAATTGGAGAAGTGGTGTGATTTGAAGAGTTAGATGAAGTAAAAAGTAAGAAGTTGAATTTTCTTTTATTAAAACATTTTATTTACAAAACATGTATGGGTAATTTTTTCAACATTGACCCTTGCAAAGCTTTCTGTCACAAATTTTCCCCCTTAGCCCCCACCCCTTCCCTAGATGGCAGGAAGTCTACTACATGTTAATTATGTTAAAACACTTGGCAAATCGAATGTATGTATACATATTTTTACAGTTATCTTGCTGTGCAAGAAAAATCGTATCTACAAGAAAGAAGAGTCAGAGAAAGGAAACACAATGCAAGCAAATCAATAGGGAGTATGAAAATGTTATGTTGTGGTCCACATTCATATCCCTCTCTCTGGGTGTATATGGCTTTCTTCACTGAACAATTGGAAGTGGTTTGAAACATTGTTGAAGAGAGCCATGTCCATCAGGATTGATCATCATATAGTCTTGTTGTAGCCGTGTACAATGATCTCCTGGTTCTGGTCATTTCACTTAGCATCAGTTTGTGTAGGTCTCTCCAGGCCTCTCTGAAATCATCCTGTTGGTTGTTTCTTACAGAACAATAATATTCCATAACATTCATATACCATAATTTATTCAGCCATTCTCCAATGGATGGGCATCCATTCAGTTTCCAGTTTCTAGCCACTACAAAAAGGGCTGCCACAAACATTCTTGCACAGGTGGGGCCCTTTCCTTCCTTCATGATTTCTTTGGGATATAAGCCCAGTAGAAACAGCTGGGTTGAAGGCTGTGCACAGTTTGATAACTCTTTGAGCATAGTTCCAGATTGCTGTCCAGAATGGTTGGATCCATTCACAGTTTCACCAACAATGTATCAGTGTCCCAGTTTTCCCACATCCCCTCCAATATTTGTCATTATCTTTTCCTGCCATCTTAGCCAATCTGACAGGTGTGTAGTGGTATCTCAGAGTAAGCTTAATTTGCATTTCTCTGATCAAAAGTGATTTGGAACATCTTTTCATATAACTAGAAATAGTTTAATGTCTTCATCTGAAAATTGTCTGTTCATATCCTTTGATCATTTATTGATGAAGAGTGGCTTGAATTCTTATAAATATGAGACAATTCTCTATATATTTGAGAAATGCCTCTATCAGAACCCTTAAATGTAAAGATGATTTCCCAATTCATTGCTGAAGAAGTTGAATTTAGAAAGAGGAAATTGAGGACCATTTAAATAACCATCTCCTGGTTCAGATACAAGACAAATCGGGAGCAGTTAGTAGCCAAGGCGAGATGAGGTAAGAAAGCAAAGAGGAATTAAAATGGTAGGAGAAAACAACCTCAGAAAGTCAAGTGATGGCTGGGACAAACTGATGAAACAAATAGGAGGCTGGTGCAGAGTGAAAGGGGATATGTGATGGAGATGGCGAGTTGTCCAGGTTGAGAAAGGGAAGTCATGTGGGGTTGGTAAGTTAGTAAGAGTTGAAAATTGCCTGTGAAAGGTCGTAGAAAGTCCTTAGGATTGACATGTTTAAATAGAATTGAGAGGAGGGGAAATCATGCACTGGCTTGTATTTTTTTTATTTCTACCAGAGCATTCCAAATGGTATGCTTGGATTCCTCTTAAAGGAGATGAATGATTCCAAGGAAATCCTCTTCTGACTCCAGGTTGTCAGGTCCAGTGGAGGCTTCCTAAAGGAAACAAAAAGGAAACTTCAGAGGGAAGAAAAGAGATCTGAGATGAGGTAGGGGACACAACTCTTGTCAGGATGTCGAAGAGAGGGAAAAGAGGAAGAAAAAAGGATAGATGAAAAACAGATCGGAAGAAGAGGGAGCTGGGTACTCTGAGGAGGAAGTTGCCACTTGACCTTCAAGGAAGGTTACAGGGGAGCCTAGAAGCTCTCCTTAGCAGACCTTTGACTAGCCTTCCAAAGGCAGAGGACCCAGTAGGAGAACATTGTGAACTTTTTTTTTCATCAACGGAGAGTAATCACTGAGAGAGGAGCGATGGGAACCCTAAAGGGAAAAGACCCCTTTTCCTAAAGTTTGTGATAGAGGAGATGAAATTGAGGCATATTTGATCTGTATCTTAAATTTGGGGAAATTAGGTTTCAAAAGGATCAGAGGGATGAGAATTAGAAGGGTCCCATGGACTAAAAGGCTACACAGGATGGCAGCCCCAAAGTACCAGTAAGGAGAAGAAAGGAGCTCTCTCTGAAGAGATTGATATGAATTACACAAGGAACTCCCCCACCAACTTAGATTTTATAAGAAGTGTACAGAAAATCAACATAAAAGGGTAACATGTGCCTATTAAAAAAACATCAGGAGTTTTAAACTCAGAACAGACCAAGATTGATGAGGGAAGTGAAGGACAACGAAAAGAGAAGTTTTCTTTTAAAGCGGTATTAGGAGGAAAAGAAAAGATAGGACCTTTGCTTGGGTCCATAACTGACAAAAGAGAAATAACAGAGATGAACAATTCTGATTTTGCTTTGCAATGGAAAGTACAGCATCAAAATGGCAGATAGAAATTGGTACTGGAGATAAGGAGACAGGAAGGGGGTACCAAACTGTGTCCGAGGACTTCCAATCATCTGGAGCCTGCAGAAGGCCCTGCAGAAACTAGCAAGAAGCATTTCTGGACCCTCACTGCCAGTGACACTTGAAATGTCATGGAAAATGATAAGGGTGCTCTAAGATGATGGTGATGATGATGATGATGCCATACTGCCCCAAACAACAACAGTAAGAACAGTTAACATTTATAGAGCACTTTAGAGTTTGCAAAACACCTTGTAAACAAGCCTAGAAGGAAGCTGCTATGATTATCCACATTTTACAATTGAGGAAACTGAGGCTGAGAGAGGTTCAATGACTTGCCAAGGATCACACAGCTACTAAGTATAAGTAAAGGTTTATTGACTGGCTGACTAAAGTATCTAAGGAAGGATTGGAACTTGGTTTCCTAAGTTCAAGACCAGTGCTTGATTTATCTTTCTTTCTATCTGTCTATTTATCTGTCCAGCCATCTATTTCTCTGTCTCTCTGTGTCTATATGTCTGTCTAGATATACCCAGATAGCTCAAGGTCTCTCTAGCTGCAGTATCTCCTATACTCTCTAGTTACCTAGGTAATGTGTTAGCTGTATCTTCAAGCATCTGGCCCACCACCACATAGAAGAGGAAGTAAACTTACTCTGCTGGGCCCCCCAGGTGTGTAGGCCGGGAGCTGCAGAGATGCCAGGTTAGGCTGGAAGTAAGCTATGGCACCCTGGGACTTAGCACTGTCTAGTGGCTCAGTGGGCTGCCTGGTACATTGTAGTGGGCCTTCTTTCCAGTACTGGCTGGACTGGAGCATTACTTCCCACCACCTGTGGGAGTCTAGGATCCTGTGGGTCAGGATCAAAGTTCTTGCCAAACTGAAACTAACACACCATTCCACCAGGGATTCTTTCTGAACCTGTCTTGTGGCATTCTTCATGCAACTGATATGAGATGTCTTAGGGAAAAGACAGATCCACCATCTCTGGCACTGGGCTGGAGTAGGACAGGCCAAGGGCTCCCAAAGGCATCTTCTCCAGGTTAGCACATAGACCCGAGCAAAGCCCTGCAAGTGCCAGCACCTCCAAGATGCCTTTAGAAGTACTCCTGGGGTTGGGGCCAGCCATCAATGCGCTGCCAATCACAAGCATACAATTTACTCCCATTTCCTAAGATGCTAAAAAATTAAATTCTGTTCTAAAGACAGAGGGATTTGGAGCTGGCTCCGTACCAGGCCCTGTAGCTATGCTCATGAATCAGCTTTTCCTCTTGGGTGATAGCCCATTCTGGAAACTGTCACCTGTTGTTGCTATTGCTTTCCATTTAAGCTTTCTCTTTCCTCTCTCTCCCTCTCTCCTTCTCTCTTCCTCCTCCTCCTCTCTCTTTCACTCCCTCTCCCTCTCCCTCTCTCTCTCCTTCTTCCCTCCTTTCCTTCCTCCCTCCCTCTCTCTCTTTATCCCTCCCTCCCTCTCTCCCTCTTCCTCTCCTTACCTCCTTCCCTCCCTCCCTCCCTCCTGTATTCTATGTGTGCAGCTCTGATTGACAAGTTTTGTTTAGGGACCACTTTGAGATGGAGATCAAATGAAGTTTTTCCCTTCCAGTGATGGGCTGAGATTACATTGGGCCTGAAGATCCATTCCTAGGGTTGATTAGAACACATCATTATGACCACATCAAAGTGGATGCAACAGCCTAGCCTTGACAAGGCTGATCTGCAAGATGTCAGAATCCTCCGCCATCTTATTCAGGCCATTTTGGGAAATGCTTCTAAATATGGTTGACAAGCCATCTATACCACAAGTCTGCAGGTTTGCTGAAGATTTTACAATTGTCTCCCCTGCCCATCTTTCTGCCACCATGATCTGAACCTAAGAAGCATGTGCCTGGGATCTTATTCTAAATATCTAGACCAATCCTTGGAAATAAAAACTCATACAAACACACATGACTAGAGAGTATGTTCTGGGCACACAGATCAGTTGCTCTAAGCTGGACCTTAGTTGGTCACCTTTTGAAAAATTGGCAATTAAAAGGTTGTTTGGGCTGAGATGCAAGAGTTTGTAGAGGAAATTTTTTAACTGAAATTTCTAACCCTCTAGAGATCTACAAGCCAGAATTTCAGCATCAGCCAAAGGGGCTCAGGATATTAAATTCACCAGATTTCCTAAAACATATTTTGTTGTTTTTCCTGCACCTGAAGTCCTTTCCTATTAGAGCATGATGGGAACAGAGCCTTATGTTAATGTCCACATGAGCCAATGAACTGTGGAATGGGCACCTATCATATGACCTTGAATCTCTCTCTCTCCATGTCCAAAGAGGAAACTCTGGAGCCCCCACTGGATAGTGAAGTGTCTTCTTAGCATGCTACACTGGGGAAGGCATTGTCTGCAATTTCCATAGGATTACAGGGCAGAAGAGAACCCAAGGATTTTTTTTTATGTTTCAGTGATTTCTTATTTTTTATACAAGTATCCTTTTCTAACATATTTGTCTTCTATCCAACGCTTCCTCATAACACAGAAAAACAAGCCAAAGCACCTCAGAAGACCCCATATGTGACAGCGTAAACAAAATTCTGCAGCCCCCTACTAAGGGAAGGAAGCTGGCTTTTGTCATCTACTTTTCAGGACTAAAATTGGCTATTGCACTCAATTAATTGCAGCCTTGTTTTTGTTCATATTATTGTAGCCATTGTGTAGTGTTCTCTGGGCCTGCGTCACTAAGTTTCTTTGAATTCTTCATAGTCATCATTTCTTATAATTATTATTATTATTAATAATAACAGTTTGCATTTATGTAGCATTGCAAGGCTTACAGAACACTTTCCAAATCTTCTCACGCTCATTGTGATAACTGTTATTATTATCCCCATTTCACAGTTGAGGAAATTGGGGCCAACAGAGATTAAATGATATGCCTATGGTCATGTAGCTAGTAAGTATTTGAATCTGGATTTGAACTCAGATCTTCTAGACCCATACAGCTTTCATATTTCAAAATTCAATGAATCTGTGATTTCATCACTATGGATGCCCCACCTGAGTCAGATAAACAATAAACTCGATGAACATTTATAGGTTGCACTCTCCTCATACCCACCAGGAATTTCTCCCTGGCAACTTTAATTCTGTTATTCAGAACCAGATGACGTCACTTGAGGAATATAGGCGTAAAGAAACAGTGGCCTGCCCCACATAGGCAGCAGTGTCAGAGGCAAGAAGTGGACATATGCAAGTCAGATCAACAAGCCTCGACAAAGCATTGGAATGAGGAATCAAGTTGACATTGAGATGCTGAGCCTGGATAAGTGGGATGAGGCTGATAATTTCTACAGTGTTATGGAAGAGGAGAAGGCTTTGGGGGAAAACATCATCAGTTCAGTTTTGCATCGCTGAGTCTAGCATGTCTATGGGCCGTCCGGTTCTCACTGTCCAACAGGAAACTGGAGATGTGAGAAGGTAGGTTGGCATAATAGCCAGGCCTGGATATGTAGGCTTAAAAGTCATCCGCGTTGAGATGGTCATTGAGTTTGGAGGAGCTAATGAAATGACCACGTGAAAATAGTATCAGGGAGAAGATAGCACCCAAGACAAAGTACTGCGGAATATCCACCTAGTCAAGAACCATCCATCCTCAGGCTGCTTTTTGCTTTCTATTAGGGATGCTTAGGCCAAAATGTGTGTGTGTGTGTGTGTGTGTGTGTGTGTGTGTGTGTGTGTGTGTGATTCTTGCTCTCATTGAGAAGGCGCCAAAAGCTTGAAACAAAAAAAAAGAAGTTCCATCTTAAAAAAAAAATAAAATAAAATAAAAGAGAAGGCTCCACAGTTACCTGGGCTTTGATATAGTCAGCACAATACCATTTACAAACAATATGAGGAACTTCACTTCTTCCATTTGAATTCCTTTATGGATATTTTCCTTGGCAGTGGTAAACGCCTTTAGGGAGCATACATCTCCCTGTTTTTATGCCTCGATTGCTATTAATAGTCACTGCACTAAGTTATCACTGTTCTTTTCATGATTCTGTCATCAGTCAATTAGTAAACATTTCTTGACCATTTTCTTCAATGCCATCTCTCCTTCCCCATTCGGTACATCAGGGTGTGTGATATTACACTCCATATGTGCCGGCCCCACCTCTGCCAAGGAAGAGTTCATTATAGAGAGGCAGCAAAGGGGTCTGGGTGTGTCAAGGATCTCACTATTTAAGTACCACCCTTGAGTATGAACTTAGGCATTAGCTGCTGGCATTCTAAATACGAGATCTTTGCTGACCAACAAATGGATGCACAACCCATTGTTCCTTCTTGCTTGAAATGAAAGCTGAATACAGAAGGGTGACTTGAAGGAGCAAATAAGGGAGCAGCTCTAGGTTATTGTAATGTTCATCCAAAGATAATAGGAAATATCATTTCAGGGGACTTTTTGCTGTGTTTATTGTAGGGCTCATGATGAACATTTACCCAAAGAGCACCATGAAGATAATTGCAACACACATGCTAATATCTTTTGCAGAAATGAAAGAGAAGTACTCTGAAGAATTCAAATTCTCTCAACATTTTCAGTACTGAGCCTGTGATTTCATTGCTCAAGGAAACTCCTGAGGAGGAAAATGTGTTTACTAATGCAGGAGAGGTAGAATGAGAGGTAAAGGGAGATGGGAATAACTAGTCTGCAGTAAATTACCAATGAAGGATTAGCAAACGTGCCCTAAAAGACATGATGGTGGACATATGTGCCTGGAGAAGGAGGTGCCTCCATCTAGAGGGAGAGGCAGACCACTCAGTAGCAACACTTAGAGCCACAAAAGAGTAAAACAACTGGAGAATGGTGTCCAGCCTATTGGGTAGATCCTCTGTTAAAGGCTATGCAAAAGTTTGGGCACATAGGCCTTCCTTTTTAATGGCAATCTTTTGGTGGTCTTTGGCTTTGCATTGGAGAACACTGTGCTCTCCAAAAAAATTGAAATTACCCAAAGGACAATAATCAACAGTAAAAAGCATCTATGGAGATGCAAAAGATTCAACACATTCCAAATAATTAGTTTTTTAAAATTCAATTCAGTAAACAGTTATTTTTAATTTATTTATTTAAGACTTAAATACAGACTTAAATGCATAGTAGAACATGAGAGGAGTCAGTGTACAAAGCAATAGATTTCCATGTCAAAAAAGTCTATAGAATAAATGCTGCACATTGTATTATAAGCTGTACATTTTTTCTTTGTTTCCTTGTAGGTTTTCTTTTGTTCTCTGCTGTGTAATTTTTACTTTATTCTTATTTTTCCTCTTTCCCCCAAAGAAGGCTGTGATATGTCTGATTATGCATATCTATATGTCTATACATATATATCTATAATCATACACTTGCATGTACATACACATCCGTAATCATCTGTGTAAGACCTGTTTGTCCTCTGTTTCTCTGAAGGTGGATAACATCTTCCATCATAAGTCTAAGCCTTTCCCTATTTTTCTAACTCCCCTAGCTCATCGCTTCCTCCACGACAGCAATATTCCAACCTTATACTGTTTAGTTAATTTAAATAGTCTAAAACAATATTTATTAATATGGCTGACATATAGTGTGGTTTCCCAAGTTTTCCTTTTTGATTAAGTCTATTTTATCTTTAATTTTGTTTGAGGTAAAAAGTTATTAAAGAGTGAATTGTGCAGGGGCAGTTAGGTGGCACAGCAGATAGAGCACCAGCCCTGAAGTCAGGAGGACCTGAGTTCAAATCTGGTCTCAGACACTTAACACTTCATAGCTGTGTGACCCTGGGCAAGTCACTTAATCCCAATTGCCTCAGGGGAAAAAAAGAGTGAATGGTGCTTATCATCAACATTGAAGAAACTTATGAACAAAACAATAAAACACCATATAAAGGACTGATCACACATGACAAGAGCAAGAGATGACCAACAGGTGCCTTTTTGCTCCATTAGTACTCTTGCAATGTCAAGGAAAAATGAGAGAGCCCCAGCTCATTGGGCTGGAGCCCCCACCCCCATGACAAAGATATGGCGGCTTATGGGTGAGAGGTCCACCAAATGGGCAAGGGGCAAGACTGGCTACTCTGCACCGGGCATTGTTAGAGGTTCTGAAATTGCATCAATATGATCATCAGTCCACACAATTATATGCACATTAGAATGTGGACATGACTTTCAAACCATGAAAAATTGTGGTTGGGTGTACTGCAACAATGAGCTAAAAATCTAGCAGAACGAGCAGATAAATATATATATATATATGTATGTATATATATATATATATCAACAACCACACAAAATAAGAGCAAATAACTTCAAAAGACTTAATGACTCTGATCAACACAGCAATCCACTGGGATTTCGGAAGACCGATGATGTATGCTATTCTCCTCCTGACAAAAAGCAATAGACTCCATGCAGAATGAGACATGCAATTTGGTGCATAATCTGTGAAAAAATTCTTTGCTTAAATACCTATATATATGAAATGTGGGGATTCTATTCCATCTATTTCCCCCAATGGTTGAGATCAATAGAGAGAGCAAATAGATTTTTATTAATTGAAAAAAATAAAATAAAAATTTCAGAAATCCATTAGCATACCAAAAGGTTAACCTAGTCTAATTTCTTAATAACCAGCATGCATAGGTGAGTGAATCTCTAAAGTTCTCGGAATATTGTCTATAAAACACTGTGTTTCTCCTTCTACCTTCAATCATTTTTTTTAAAGAGAGAAAGATCTGAAAAACTCCCAGAATGCAACATTATTTTATGCTATAACTTGTGTGTTCCATTATTCTGTTATTTGAGACCAAGTGGTTCCTTCCCAAGGGCTTTTGCTGCGAGTTGGTACCTGGAGTAGGTTGTGTCTGAGCAATGGTTTGAAAGTCTAGTAGGTTTATACACAAAATGAAGAAATGGCAAGAGCACTGCACACAGGATACAGAAATGAAACCTCAAACCACTAAATATAATTTCTTTCAACTGCAATGGGGCTGTTTCAGAACCTGGATAGAGTGTGATGGTATGTTGTGTGTGTGGATCTTTTTTAATTCAATTGGTATTTGCCATCTTCTGTAGCCTGACTGCATCATGATCCTGGGATATGTTACACAGGAAGTGGTTGCCTCCATAGTGGAATAGAAGAAGGAAAAGTTGGAAGAAAGCAAATCCAATGTACCAAGAAATGTCTGCAGTGCTCAGCTCTGATTTGCCCTCTTGATCTGGAACAATGGACCTTCTCCAGGCTGGACTCCAGCATCTGGCAGTCTAGTACTAGGGATTTTGGGGCTTTGTTTGAAAAAGCCTTTCTCCATTTCATCAAATCCTAAACAGGTACACAATGGTACTGCTAAAAGGGATGCTCTTAGACCTACTTATTGCAATTATGCTAACGAGTCTGGCACTGATTGACTGTGAATATAATCATGGGAGAGGAGATTATCACATTGGCCACCAGCAGCACCCTAAATGCTGAGAGGAAAATTGACTTGCATCCTTCCAGAAAGAATAGTGATTCTTCTGGTGGTCCTTACGGCTACAACTGTGGAATAACCCTGCCTCAGAAGAATTTGACTTGAGGGTCTCCCAAAGGGCAGTGAGGAGACAGATGGTTGGGGGTGAACAGGCTACACTGCTTTGTCAATGAAGAATTGTGCTGAAGAGAATTGTGCTCATCAGAGAGGCGTACAGCCAATCAAACAGTTCACATTGGCAGAGAGGAATAAGTAGTGAATAACATTTGATATTCATCAGTGTAAAGAGATATGAAGGAAGCTTGCCAGCATATTGGTTGGAACCCCCACTCTCATAGAGATGTTAAAGATAGTCATCATCATCTTCATCTTATAGTATTTAGTGTAGCTCTTTAAGATTCACCCAGCACTTTACAAACATCTTGTTTGATCCTCACAGCCCTGTGAGGCAGATGCTGTCCCATTTTACAGATGAGAGAACTGAAGCAGAGGTAAGTGACTTGCCCAGGGTGATACAGCTAGGAAGTGTCTGAGGTTGGGAGTCAAACTTATATCTTCCCAGCTCCAGGCCCATACTCAAGCGCTCCCTGTGTGGCATCACCCAACAACCTCCAGGAAGGACTTGGGGACGAGTGCCATGAGAAGAGAAGGTATATGTGAGTTGTGATCTGTACTGGGAGGTAGAGGATGGTGGAGGAAGTGCCAGTATTGAGCAGATCGCAGGTTCATCCAAATATCAAGAGGTTGAATTCCTTTCCAAACATGGCACATGTAGCATCAGCAATATTCTTCCCTCTTAGGATTGGTTCCCTATCTGGAAAGCCAGAATTTGTGTCCTGGCTCTGACACAATTGAGGACCCCAACAGACCATTCAAGCTCTCTGCACCTTAGTTTCCTCATCTGGAAACAAGTACGAGAATCTTCAGTCTGCCTACTTGATAGTTATTGAATAGAAAGTGCTTTGTAAACCCAGAAAGGCTTTTTTGACCATTGGGTACTTTATAAACCAGAAATGTGAACTTTTGTTATTGGTAATCCTCAGGTCGGGTACACATCCCTGAAAAGTTTGTTTTAAAGTAAAGGCCACCTGGAAGTTGAGGCTCATTCCTCCATATACTTCCCTTATAGAAGAAATAGCAACAAAAAGGGAGGGGAGACAAAAGTAGCACCTCTAGCTCCTAGGTAAATCATAAATTTAATGGGAGACCAATAACGTCATAAAGCAGAGATGGGAATTCAAAATAAACAAAGCTGTGTTTCCATCTTTCTCCTTGGAACAGTAGCTTTGAATTCTAAAAGAGAAATATCATCTTAGCAGGACCAAATTCTGAGGATCTCTCATTTTCTGTCAATCCTCTTCCTTCTAATGGATAAGAGAGCAGGAGACTCCCTTACTTGCTCACGCTTAGTTTTCTTGCTCTGGAGAAATGAACAGGTTGAGCCAGACCTAAGGCTTGAGTGTGCAATACTGTGCAATAAGAATGATACATGCTACCATTATTCCCAACTGTCATACCCATTAGCTCACGTTTAGCAGTTCTGTAAGATTGACAGGATAAGTATAGTCATTCCCATTTTACAGATGAAGAAATTGGGCCTCAGGGGTAGTAAATGATGGGGCAGTACAAAGAGCATTGTGTTTGCAACAGAAATTCTGGATTCATATCCTGGCTCTATTTACTTAGCGTGTGACATTGGACAAATAACTTCACTTCTCTGTGCCTTAGTTTCTCCATCTGTAATAGGAGAGAGTTGCATTAGACTGCTTTCCAGCTTTAAATGTCTTATTCTCTGATTGTAGGTTGCAGTATGAGAGAATGTTGTCAAGGTAGAGGTGAGACGGCTTGGATTTTGAAAGGCTGGTTGGATTTGGGGTCCTAGAAGGCAGTTTTCTAGATCTGAATGGGGGCTGGAGGGAGTAGTGTGGAAAAAGTGGGGAAAACTTATGAAAGGTACAGGGGAGGTCCAGGTGCTGATATGATTGGACTAGCAGGTCTATGCTGGACAGAACTGCAAGGCAGAATATTGGTGAAATAGAATGAGGATGGATTATGGACTTCTGCAAAAGCCAGGCAGAGCAGTTGAGTGAGAGTAGGAGAAGTAGACATTTTCTGGCATACCAAAGTACCCAAATGACACCTGAGACCATATTGGATGATACAAAGAGTGCTGGATTTGAAGTTAGAGAACCTGGATTCAAGCATACTTATTGCCCAGGTGATCTTGAACAAATCACTTAGGCCCTCTAATCCTCAGTTTCCCTGACTAGATTACCCTTAAGGTCCTTTCTAGATCTAAAGGATCTCAAAAGATAATTTCCAGTTCGGAGCCGATGATGACCAATTGCCCCTCATGCATTAGGGAACTGTTTTAGATTGGGGAGCAGGGAAGCAGTACTGAGAAAGTGATGTTTAAAAAAAAACATCTAGCAGCTTTATGTTATAGAGGAGAGGCAGAGCCTGGATTCAGGGACTCTTAACAGAGGGGCTGCTGTGTTAATCTCGATATGAGACAATGAATGTACATGCAAGGATGGTAGTCATGAGAATCGAAGCAGGGGTCAATCAAAAAGGAACTTCCAAGAGAAAAAAATCGCAGGATTTGGTGATGTTTGGTATAGGGGAGAAAAGAGAAAGATCAATGAAAAAACAATTCCAGGATCTGCAGCCTGGGAGCCTGGAAGAATGGTAGGTGGGACCCTGCTAGATACTTGCCAAGGGGTGTCAGTTTCTTGACGATGGTGGGATATTCCCATTTTTTACGTGGCTGGAAGTCAGCGGCCTCCCTTTGACAAAATGCCTGAAAAATGTCTTTGTCATGTGCCCTGTGCAAATAGCTGTGAGCTGGGCATTGAATGGTCCCAAAGGAAGTATCTGCCAAGTTCTTGGCCTCTGGGAGTGGGGTGGGTTTAAATCAGCCTTTATAACAGCTGCCATCCCCTTGGAGGCTCCTGCTGCAGAGCTAACATGCCTGTGAATAGTGTATGAAGTACTAGCATCTCCAATAATATGATGTACCTTAGTGGAGAACCCCTGTGACTAGCACACTGGGGAGCCATAGTGATGAGAGGATCCTCAATGGGATGGCCTGGGGCCCAGTTCTGGAGGGGCAAGAGCTTCAGGGAGGGGGTTTTCATTAAGATCCAGTTCTCTGAGAATGATCCTTTCTGGGAAGAGCAAGATGAGAAAAGATGAAAAAAACGTGTGTGTGTGTGTGTGTGTGTGTGTGTGTGTGTGTGTGTATCTGTATATCTGTGCATCTGTGCACATCCCTGCCTTTCCCCAAGTACAAAAATGTTCTCCTGGCAGAGGAGTGTGTGTGTCAATTGGAGATCATTAGTTAAAATCCAGAGGTGTGTTAGGTGTGGCTGTTTTCAAATTCTAACTTTCTGTCTGCTAGAAAATGAAGCAATTTGTCATTGAATTGAGGTGAAGGGCTTCTGACCTTTGAAGCAGACATGACACCCAAGCAACAACCCCCTTCCCCTTTCTCCCATCTCTGCTCTCATCTTCCAAATTTTAGGAGTCACGTGGAGAATATCTTTGGTGGGGTTGGGATGGGGGAGGAAAATCACCTTCCAGTGTTTGGAACCCAGTCTAGACCTTTAACAGTCACCAAAACCTTCTGCTTTACCCCTTTTGCCATTCCATTGTTGTACTTTTAGTGATGTTTACAGGAGATGAACCCCTGAACTGCAGGTGGCTGACTGACTAGTTGCTAGGCAACTTTGGGGCTGCTGGATGCAATCGGCCCTGTTGGGTTCATTCCACTGGTTGCTTAAAACCTTTACTTTGAGGAAGTGGATGGCGAGTTTCATGAGCGCCATTATTGATGGGCAAGGAGGACCAGGGAGAGGTGTACACAATGTTGGGTATTCTTTTTAAAAAGCCTCACACAGGTATACAAGCACATTGTAACCGCTCAAAATGACAGCATGAAATATTGCAGCCATTTTTCTCTTGAGAAGAGGAGCTTATAAATTTACTTGGTCCCAAGTATCTCTTGCTTCAGCAATATATCAAACCATGCAGTCCCATCAGTCTGAATCAATTAGAAATTACTCACAAAGTAAATTACATTGAAAAGCTTTGATTTGTTACCAGAGTTTGTTACCATTCTCTTCAATCTTCAAAGACTGAAAGCAAAAACGTAATAATGGGACAGTGATAGTGAAATGTAACTTTCATTGAGATGGATGGGGGCCTATTTGCTACAATATTTGCTTTTAATAATTTAATTTTTCAAACACTGCAGAGAGAGCCATAAATATTTGATTATGAAGCTTTCACAATTTATGGCACGTTCCTTGGTGCTGCTTCCCGATCTCTCTTAATGTGCTTCTATCACTTTTTTTTAAATGGCACCCATAAGAAGCCTTTCTTGCCTAATTGTGTCTTTCACCTTGGCTGGCACACATCTTTGGAGGTGACGTTCATGGGCCACGTCCAGGCTGAAGTGAATTGATGGATAACAGTTTCTTTCCTGTAGTCATATAATGAATGCAGGGAGACATGACCCTTGCTTTCATCATGGCAGATCTGTGTCAGGTCTCCTTTATCCAGGGAGCAATCAGGTGTCATGGAGAGTGGGTCACCAATAATGTCTGGGGTCATTCGGTAGGAGATGGGAATGAAAGTGGCAATTGACAATACATAGTTGTCTTGGATGTGTTCCTATCACAAAGGTGACTCAGAAGAGCAGTATTGGGTTTCTAGAAAGCAGTGAGCCGTAGAACACATCGTCAACACAGATTTTTGTGGGGTTTTTAGTCATTTATGATATACAAAATTAGCTACCATAGAGACTCTTTTCTTGGTTCAGACTTGGGATTTCAGCAGAGCAAGGAATACCTATTATACAAATTCCCTTCATAGATACACATCTGGGTAATATATTGTCATCCTAGCATTGCCTGGTGTACTGAGAGGAGGAGATGTTTTCCTGGTATGAGTCAGAGGCTTCTTGTTGTTCATCCTTTGTTTTCAAAGAGGATCAGTGACTTCATGGGGTGATGTCTAGACTTGTACACGAATTGGATCTAAGTGAGCCAGAGTTAGTGCTAGTTATTATTAGTTGCCTGAGTCCATGAGCATCAAAGAAGGATGATGACTTGCGTCAGGGAAGGTCTCCACCAAAAAAGACCACGGTATTTGTAATTGATGGCAAAAATGCTAAAATGCTAAAAATCAAAATCTGGTCTCCATAAGCTACTACCTTCTTAGGGTCACTCTAGCCTTTTTTGGAGGGCTTTTGTGTCTCCCTCAAATTCACGAGTGAGTGAATTTGTTTCACTGCCTATTGGACAGAGAGTGTTCCCCAATTACTTTCAGGGTACAGAGTCCATTGCAAAGATTCAGTGGGTTGTTATTAGCCCAAAGTGGTGATTTCCGTAGCAGAACAAGGAAAAGCCAAACAGGAAGTCAGTTTAGTAATTAGCTCTAATGAGTCCTTCAGGCTGTTACTGCTTTCTGTCAGATTAATGGAGTCCTCTCTTTTCACCCTGCTACTTTGATTGGGAGATGGAATTTGAACATTTTACGATAATATCTGCAATATTTTAGCCAGACGCCTTTCTGTTCAGAAAATCTCTTTAGTAAGTTGGCTGTTCTAAAACGCAGTCATTTAATCTAGCCCCTTGCTGCTTTAAGTGTGCCTGCATTGCCTCCATATTACTTCTCAGGGTCCAGAAAGAACTTGTATATGTTTTCTTAGGACAGCTGCTAGTAAGGAATCAGGGAGGGACCAGAAAAGTAATGATAGCCCAATGTTTGCTTCCTCTTCAAAGAGCAGGGACAAAGAGATGGATTCCAAAATCTACTGACTGGTAAGTTTTATGTCAATCTCCAGTAAAATTCTAGAGTGGATTCTTGTATTGATGCTTTGAGAATGGTTAGCAAAGAAAAAGATCAGTGGGAGCTAGCCAGGGTTTACCAAAAAATAAATCATACCAATGTAACCTGACCTTTTTGGCATGACGGTCAAGGGAATGAATGCTACAGTGCCTTTCACAAAGCCGGCACTTAAAAACATTTATTAAATTGGATTGAATACAGTGTGTCTCTCAGTGAGACACTTGACAAAGTCCTATCTTTGGAATCAAGAAGAGACATTTGAGCTGGAAGACACCGCGGTGGTGGATTTATCACTCACTAAAACAATCTTAACTGGTTAAACCATTAGAGCTAAAGAATACTGACGAGTAGATCAGGGTCAGCCTGAAGGGAGCTCCCTAGTGGTGTGTGTCAAGGTCCTATAATTGTCCCTCTTCTGTTTACCATCTCTGTAAGTGAGTTGGATACAGATCTAGAAGGCAGGTAACACGACTGATGGGGTGAGAGGCAGCTTAAAGTGGCCCCTTGACAAGTTGGAGCATGCCAGAGGAAGATGGATATGATGGAGAATGGTCTGGAAATTCTCTCCCATAGAGATAAGTGGAAGGAAGGAACTCCAGATGTTTATCCCAGAAAAGGGATAACTCGGAGGCTGAGGTGGAAATTTGTTTTCATGTGTTTGAAGGACTGATATACCGAAGAAATATTAGTGACTTGGAGTTATAGGAAGGTAGATTTTGGCTCAGTACAAAGAAGACTTTTCCAATAATTATGACTATTGAATATTAGATGATAGGACAGTGAGTTCTCCATCACCAGAAGTGATGGAGAGGCTGGGCATTGTTCAGCCATCTATCATCAATGAGAGTTGCGTAAACTTTTTCCACTTTCCCTTTCCACCTAAGAAATTTTTACTCGAACCCATCTTGAATCTGAGCTGAAATGTCTCTGGCTGGGTCCCTGCATGTACAGTGTGAAATGTGTATGTTGTGTGTTCCAAACCAAGGTTGCAGTGAAGTCACGTGGTAATGAGCAAGTGATACCAGAAACACCCAGCTTTCATTATGCATTTGATTTTGAACTAACTTTTGGTCATTGCATTCAGAAACCTTGTCCTGTTACCAAGTTTTTAGCCACCCCCACATTCAGTTACACGGCCCCATATGAGATCTCAACCCAGTTTAAGAAACTTTGGATTGTAGGATCCCTAAGCTCCTATCTACTTTGGAGAGTGGCTGATTCTACCTAAAAATGATTTTTTTCCTCGAGAAGATTCTATTAATTTTTTCATATACCCTTTCACTCCTGACCCTGGTGTTCTTAATTGGAGATGAAAACAAGAATTTACCGAAACCTCATTGTAACCTAAATGATTGTAAATGTGTGCAGAGCTTGCTTTCATATTTTTAAAAAGTAAAACATATATCTGAACTAAATGTCAGTTCCTGAGGTGTGGCTATTATACAGAGAAAGGAACAGGAAATGAAAGACAGCAGGCAAGGAAATTAATGAGGTTAAGGTCTTAAAGGCAAGCAAGTAGATGACAAATGTAGTTCAAGAAGTACATGTGAATAATGAGTCAGGAGTGACTTTGGAGTATTAAATTCAGGGAATTCACCCTAAAGAACTGAACAGAATTCACTTTGCAGTTTCACACAGGGACCCAGCAACCCCGGGGGTTTCCATTTAAGCCATTGCCAAGTCCCTGATGTTGCGAATAAGGCATGCCTCTGACCCAAGCCCACTTCTGAGGGCAGGATCCCTCTATCTCTCCGCGGAAGGCCTGGACCTGGTTCTCTTTGCCCAACATCTTTCTAGGATGCTTGGAGTGTTTCCGACCTGACAGCTGCCTTTCATCCTGGGAATTCTCAAGGACTGAGCAGGAAATCAGAGGATGTCTTGAGCATTTCGATAAAAGGCAGAACCTGAACACATCTGCTTTGAAAATTCCTGGCACCCTAGGATTTTGGTTTGGTATTCACCATATCTCATGTGTGTGTATGTGTGTGTGTGTGTGTGTGTGTGTGAGAGAGAGAGAGAGAGAGAGAGAGAGAGAGAGAGAGAGAGAGAGAGAGAGAGAGAGAGA
>JAJPUD010015911.1:0-25331 GCA_023553655.1 Myrmecobius fasciatus | reverse complement strand
AGAAAGAAAGAAAGAAAGAAAGAAAGAAAGAAAGAAAGAAAGAAAGAAAGAAAGAAAGAAAGAAAGAAAGAAAGAAAGAAAGAAAGAAAGGAAGAAAGGAAGAAAGAAAAAATTCCATGAAGACAGAAATCTTTCTATTTTTCATCTTTGGACAGAGTGTCTGGCATAAACCCTTATACATTCTTACAATAGGCATGTAATATTTTTTTAATTAACATAATTGAGTTTGTTCCAAGAAATTGAAAATTGCCTTAGTGTTTCAGTAGATACTTTAAATGTTTTAATACTATAAAGAAAAATGGAGAAGAGTCAAAAATATTTTCAATTTATTCAAGACAAGGGATTAAAATTAATGCTTGCCTTAGAATAGGTCTTGGGATTTTTTTAATCCAGAGAAAAAGGTTATAATATTTATCAAAAAATAACCTAAAAGAACATCTGCATATTTTTAAGAGTCAAGTTGAAGTTCTTAAATCAGAAGGATTTGAGAAACAGAGGTAAAGACAAGTGAGGAACAAATAGAAAGATTTGAAAACTGTTTTAGTCATTTTCTTATTCTACAGATTTCTTGGGATCAAGTTAACCATACTTGATATTTTTTTTCAAAAAGTTGTTCATAAAATGTTTTTGAGGAGAATGCCTAATTCTGGCTTCTCTTGCACTTGAAATATTATGACCTCAGGCTCTGGTTTCACACATTTGCTGTGCTCTAATATATGCCGGTTACCTACTTGGCACCATCAGTTTTAATGCAGTTTTTCTTGGCTTTAAACACTGAAACAAAAAACAATCAGGCTCTAGTGGCCTGGAAAACTGGATCACAGCCTAGCTTTTGTTTATTAGTACCTTGGGAAAATAAATTTAAAAGGGAAAATTTCAAAAAATCTGCTTCAAAGGCATATTTAGCTGGCCAGCCACCATTTTCTGGTTTATTCTGGTAGGTGATAATACGCATTCCACTAGTAAGTCACTGCATTTGAGTCTCTAGGACGTTAGGGCCTATCCAAATAAGGTTCTGTTCCTTTTCAATGTTGGTATCCAGAGGCATTGGTGCTGGAATAAGGCACTAGGAGTTATCGATGAAACCTGGGGATTCCATCAACTTGATTGACAGTTGCCTCCAGAAGCTGAAGCTTCATGTCCTAAAATTCACTATTAGAAAATCTTCTTTAATTTAATAGGATGTTCAGAAGTATGCTTTGCTTCACAGAACAAGGTAAAGTGGCTGTTGAAAATTATTTTTGGAATTCTAATATCCTCCATTTGAGAGACATGATCAGGACACTAAAGCTGGGTTATGATGAATGCTAGACCACCATTAATTCATTTCTAGAATATTTTTTCACTGGGAATCATGTCCCACCATACTAAGAATAAAGACAGCAAAAATAAAACTTGGTAATTTTCTTAATGTAATGGAAATATGCTATGAAAATCTCATAGCATGAAGTGAAAAAGCATTATTTTCTGTAACTGGTCTTATTTACCCCCATGAACTTTTCAGAAATGCTTTGTTGGTCTTTCAAAAACAGCACAGATTTTTTACTAGCTGAGAAGTTCTTTTCTTTTCAAGGGTAGAAATCTGAGTGACTGACAACATTATTTTGGCAATATCAGTTTGGGGGACTAATGCTAAATAGATAGTAATGGTAGCTAATGTTCACATAGGGCTTACTCTGTGCCAAGTACTATGCTAATTGCTTACAATTACATCATTTGATATTCTAAGAATCCTGGAACGAAGATACTATTATTATCTCCTTCCTACAGATAAGAAAACTTAAACAGAGTTTAAGTGACTTGCCAAAGGTCACACAGCTAGTAAATATCTGAGGGTGCATTTGAATTCAACTCTATTCACTGTTAGAAGAAATACACATTTATCTAGAGTGCCCAATACAGGGCTTTCCCTGAAAAGAACAAATAGAAATAAGTCAGTATTGACCCAGCATCATAAAAATTGATTCCATGTTGAAGTTTTACAGATCTAGAGCTGGAAGAAAACTTGAGGTATAATCTGATTCCTTTGTTTTTCAGATGAGCAAACTGAGCCATAGGTAGGATTTGAATTCAGGTTTTTTCTGACTCCCATGTCCAAGACTTTCTGTTCTATTCACTGTGTTGTTTCTTTTCAACTGGGAAAGAGTTTAGAAATCATCCAATCCATCCAAATCCATCCTTTTATAAAGAAGAAATGAAGACCCTTGTGTTTTAACTTTTACATTTCTTTTGGCCTAGGGTTCCTTTTTTCTCTGCTTTTGGAACATTCTTGGTGATGTTTTAATGAAATTATTAAATTATTTTTATAATAACTATCTTAGCTAGCATTTTATGGTGCTTTAAAGATTGTAAACAACAATCTCTAAGAGTGAGTAAAACTGCTGGAATTGGTCATTTGGAAGACTCCCTCCTTCCCTTTCTCCCTCCTTTCCTCCTTTTCCTGTCTTCTCTCCCTCTTCTCTTGTTCACACCTCTACCTTCAGATGCCCCTAAAACATCTCTGAACCCTCCCAAGATATCTTGGGTTTACCAGTTGGATTTCTTTCTTAAGGATCAGGCTTTAAACCAAAACCAATCTCATTCTAATTGGCCTAATAGATCCTAGGCTAAGCCCATTTGGTCATTGTTTGGGTTTTGATTGACTCAAATTGAATGTAAATAGCAATCATTTCTGCTTTGGCCAGAAACCCTGAAGGTCTTGCCCTTTCAGATTCCTTTATTTGTTTATTTATTTGTTTGTTTATTCATTCATTGATTTATTTATTATCTAGATCTTTTTTGGACTAGGTGAAAGAGGAGATTCTTTGCCTCAATTTCTATCCAGCCTTAATCAATGAATGGGTATGGCCACAGTCAAACTGAGACCTTTTGAAGACCTTATCTTAAAAAGTCCAAGGTTTCCTATTTCATCCAGGGCCATCTCTAGTTGTCTTGATCTATTTCTGTCCACTGGACCCAGATGGCTCTGGAGGAGAAAGTGAGGCAGGTGACCTTGCACAGTTCTCCCTCAATTAAATTTAATTCCCTTGCAAGCCATAGCATCAACTCCCTGATGTCATGGTCTTCTTGAAGAATGAAGAACAACAATAAAAAAATTCTTCACTGTGACACTCAATTATCTCTAGGAAATAATCATTTTTAAAAATTTTATTAGGCATATAACCCCTTATAGAATAATATATGAGAGAAAAATTTATAGTGGAAAAAGGACATGCTTTGGAAGAAGGATTTAGGTTAAAGTCCTTCCTTTTTCACACTAACTGTGTGATTCTGGACAAGTTACCTAACCTGTCAGTGCCCCAGGAAGTTTTTAAAGTCTGTTATCATTTATATCTACATAATCTAAAAATATATGTATATATGAAATTCTCTATACATATATACATAAATAAATATATCTATATGGTCCGGGTCTTTACTGTGTAGTATATACATTTGTTTATGCACAAAAATATATGTGTTTATTTTTTAAGACATTTTCTAACATGCCTGACTTTTCATGGTCCCATTTGGAGTCTTCTAGGCAAAGATATTGGAGTAGTTTGCCATTTTCTTCTCCAGCTCATTTTGTACTTGAGGAAAGTGAAGTAAACAGGGTTAAGTGACTTGCCCATGGTCACACAGATAAATTAATGTCTAAGGCCAGAGTTGAATACAGGAAGAGCAATCTTCATTACTCCAGGCTTAGTGCTTTATCCCCAGTAACATTTAACTGCCCCCGTATGGCCCAGTAAATATTTGCATATTATATTAAAAGTGCTAATATTAAAAAATCAGTGTTAACATTAAAACCCATTTCTCAGAGATGAGTCCCTTTTTCCATTCACCTGCCTTCTAAATTGTTCTTACAAATCACAATTTGTATCATATTTAGCAAAAATGTAATTCTCCCATAATTTTGAGTCATTTGGTAAGTTATTTTTTTCTTCAGAGTTCACATTTAGATAATGTGTTTAGTTGTTGCTAAAAAATTATATCCTTTATCAAATCTATATACTCTAAGTCAGTAGCAAAACAAAACAAAACAAAACTAAACTAAAAAACCAGGTTATCCTCTGGTTAGGTGATATACTTTCTATTTATAGATTTCCACCAAATCATCTAAATGTATCACAAATAATTATTTTTAAAATTAAGAAATATTTATTTTGTATTCAGATAATCAACTTTCAAATCACCTATTTTTGTTATTTTTGAAAATAAGTTGTAAGTGGTAATGTTCATATTTATGATTATAATCTCCCACGGTGTGGGGGGAGTGGGAGAGCAAAATTATTTTATAAGTTTCTAGTAGCAATAACCTAAAGGCTACAAGAAAAATATCTTTTATTTTTGTATGGTCTCTATCCCCTTACTTTTCAATCTCTTTTTATTGAGTCCTCTTCTATTTTCCCCCTTAATTGACCATTATATAAAAAAGAATAATTTAAATTATTTAATCACATTTATTGAGTAAAGTTTTATGTTCCCTCTTTTTAAAAATGGATGAATTGTACATGTCTCCTTTCAAAATGGTTTTTAATACTATGTATCCCATAACATATTTCTGTATCCATTATATCTATATATAATGATTATATTATATATATAATTATATATATATAGCAGTTATATAATAATTAATTTAAATGTGGGTAAAACATATTTTAAAATTCTGAGCAAATATTAAAAAAGAAGTTAGCCAAGAAATTTTCTGAAACTAAAACCAGACTCTGGGAAGTAAAAAAGAAGAAGCATGTATTAGGGAAAAAAAAACAGTTTTGTGCTTAGAATTATAATGTTGTGCCACAGTTTCCTTGTCTCAGTTTCCCTCAGTTGCTGTCTCAGTTTCCCTCAGTTGCTGTCTCAGTTTCCCTCAGTTGCTGTTTCAGTTTCCCTTAATTGTTCTGCCCCAAAATATCAACCCCCACTTCCTGACCTTCAGAAATAATTGGACTCACATTCCAAAGGAGTCATAAAACCTCCAGATGGCCAGCCTCGACCTACCCCTTATCTGTATGACCCAGACTAGTAGTTTTCTTTGCCCAGTTTCTGTCTCGAGCCATCCTTACTCCCTACCTGCCAGAACTGAATTTATGGTTTCTTTGAACACCAGATGTGCTCAACTGTTCCCATGAGTTCTTTGTGTCCCTGGGCTACAGAGATTATAAAAATTGTGTTCTCCACCAATGAGATGCTGAATACTTTGTACTATTCAGTCGGCTGACATGTCTGTCAGTCTAACTTTCTGGGCTGGACTGCATGCTTTGAAACCTGAGTCCCAGCAGTCCTGATCCATAGCTATGGATTCTGAACTCTCAATTAACATCAGTAAAGCATTGCCTAATTTCCACTGTGTGATACTGCCTCAGTTTCTCCCTGAGCATTACATTTGGAGGCTCCCCAGCAATATATGAGATCTGGGACCAATAATGCACATTGAAAACTAGCAGGTCTCCTTCTGGACTCTTGGGGCGGCTGCATTTGGGCTCTTTGTTTAGGGAAGACTGGCCCTCTGGCTTGTTCCAGAGTCCCACAAGGAGAGCAGCTTCAGCTGCAGCAAGAGCTCAGGGAGGATACCTCCATTCGGCCATAAGAGAGTCTTTTTGAAATCCCTGCAGGGTAAGGTCAGTCTGTCTGTCTGTCTGGGGTGTCGACACATCTGTCTGATCTTGGAACATTTTGAGGGCATTGGGGTTAGAGGTTGACGAACTTTGAACTAATTCCACCCTCATCGAGGCCAAGAGATATCAGGAGGATGCTCCATGATATCATCTGGTTAAAAATTAAAAAAAAAAAAATATATATATATATATATTATTTGGGCCTGGATGTTTTCTAAGCACCTGTTGGCTTGAGCTTGGGGGAAATATGAGTTCCCAGGAAATCTCTGTGAAAGCAGAGAGCTCCATCTGAAGTCCAAGAAGCCTCTATGAAAGGCTCAATTTGAATATCTAAAGAGGGAGTGATTGTTACCTTAAAAGCTTCCCTTTTCATGGCATTCCTATGAATAGCAGTTTGACTTGCTTGACCTGTGTCTGTGTGAATCAGTATTTTATGTGGGTCAGAGATTTGTAGGTCTGTCTGATCTGTCTGTCTGATTCGTGTTGACTCCCCTCTCCTCTCACGGTTTTCCTGAGAGGAGCAGGAGTTCATCTTTTACTCTTAAGTGTCTGTGTAATTAGTGTTTGAGAGATCTCTGTGTGTTTTGTTGGATTAGAGAGCTTTGATGGTTGGTTGTGTGTGTACTGGGTGACTAGGAAGCTCCAATAAGCTTTAAGAACAATGATTGGGAAATTTGGCAATTGGTCATTTCAATGTTAAAAATGCTTGGGTTTTAAATTTCTTATTAGAGTTGTGTTTGTATTAATTTGAAACTAGCAGGAACAGAAAAGTTTGGCTATTTTAAAATGCTACTGGAGAAGTTTTTTTTTTTTTGTTTTTGTTTTTGTTTTTTTCCCCAAAGCCTGCTAGAAGAAAACAGGGAAAAGAGCCACAAAACAGTGGCAATAAATTATTCTTTACAGAGCTAACAGCTCTGCCTGGGGAGAGCTAGAGAGAGAATAAAGAAAGTGGATGTTAGCGTTGAAGAAAAAACTGGGGAGAAAAAAGTTTTGGAAAATGCAGTATGTGTATGTGTGTATATATGTATACATTTATGTATGTGTGTATTTGTATATATACATACAACTAAATGGTAATTTAGTTTGCCTGCAACTTTCAATTGGAATTTAAGAAATTTATTTAAATGAGAAAAAAAAAGCCATATCCTTTTGGATTTATGGGTATTTGGTTGTTATAATTACTGTTGCTTTGTGCATGCTAGATTGTTATTTGGGTATAAGATCTTAGAAATTTGTCTAAATGTTGAACCATCAATACTGTAAGAACATTTTTAAAAGCTATGTTTGATTTCAGATTGATAATAACTTGTTGAAATAAGTCCTGATAACTTATGTTACCTTCTGAAACATTCTGGGTAATTGGTAAGCGTTATGAGTTATGCTTTAAATTTGAACATGTGTGTGAGTTTTGTGGAATTGTTTAGATATTCACTATATTGTGAATCTTGAAAGTTTTGAGGAAAGGAAAGGGAAAAGACAGGAGAAAAGAGATGGGTTTATATGAATAGGATAAGGAATTGAGGGACAGAAGAAAAGAAGGGAGAGGACTGTGTATCTGGGAAGAGTGAAAAGAGGACAAAGACATGTGGCAAGAAAGTGAAGAGGACGTAGAGAAGAATAAAAAAGTCAGGAAGGTATTTGGGAACAGAGAGAAAGAGAAGGATTTGCCATCCTAAAAGTTAATTAAGGAAAATAAAAGTTGAATGGGGGAGGGAGAAACGGGAAGGTTCTTTCTCAAAGGGGAAGATTTAACTCCCCCCCACCTTTCAACTGCTTCTTTAGAAATGGAAATAAACTTGGCTATTTGTTTACTTACAGTTTAAGGAATATGATAACGAATGTGATCTATAATTTGGTAGGGTTAATTCCAAAAGTTTAATTGATGTTTTAAATTGATTCTCCTATGTGAAAATGGGATATTCTGTATGAGTTTTAATTGATTATCTTAAAATTGTATTCACTGTCTGAAGAGATTCTGAGAATAATAATTTTTCCCTTTTGTGTCTCTGCCTATGTTTCTGTTCTGGACAAAATGTAATTTGGACTTTTTATGTATTGGGTATTTTTAAAGCAAAATGATCTGTAATGTTCACCTTATAAAACCTGTATTTGATATGAAAATTAAGTTCCAGAAAGTTCATGGGACAAATTTCTTACTGTTATCAAGATAATGTCATGGTACATGCCTGTTTAGGATTCATTTGAAACTTTGGTTAATGGAGTTGTTATTGGAGGTAAAATTTCTTGGGCTTGTAGCTGATATTGTTTAGGATTTTAAAGTTCCACTTTCTGTAAGTTACTGGGACAATTACATGGAGTACAACTGAGTTAAGGCTATTTTATCCTGTGTCCTGTATGTACTGAAGAATCGGTTTTAACTGATTATGTTATGTTATAGCCATGTCCCTGTTTTTCCTCCTGTAACTAATTTCTGTGATCAGAGCATTAGTCAATAGAAATCATTGATGCAATTCAATTATGTCATACCTTGCTGTTTCCAACCTGACTTTCTGCAATCATTATGTGTAGGCACATGAGTATTCAGCCTGGTCATCTCATCTGTCTGTTACTAAATGTTTGTGTCTGTAGGTATTCGGATCCTTAAGGTTTCTGCATAATGAGAGGACAATTAGCACAGTTGTCTGTGAGATCTAACTGCTGGGGACTACAGCTGGCAACAGTTTGTCTGTCCTGTGAGACAAATGTGTCTCCTTGCATGGGAAGCTGCTGGTATAGCCACTGCTGGCTTCCCGACATTTTGTGAACCAGTCTTTCTGTCTCAGCCTGTCCTAGCCTTTTCTTTATTTCTTAGATTTGTTATTTTTTGTTCTAGATTTTGGTTAAGTTTACAGCCTTACTGATCTGTATCTAGGACCTGAATCCTCACTGCCTGCTTCCACCGAGGTCAACCCCGTCTTCGAACGAGAAGTGCGATTCGCCCTCCCTCAGCCTGAAGCACTTCTTAAAGAGACATTGCCCATTTTCCTGAATGGACTTGTTCATGATTTGGGGAACTGAGGGTGGTTGATAACTGACTGTAAACCCCGACTGTGTATTACTGTATAATTCCCTGTTACTGTATGTTACTGTTCAATTCTGATTGGGTTTTCTAGAGCTGTATTTTGGATTTAGGGATGGAAAATGTGGGGTTAAGACTGTAATGTATAGTTTGTATCTGCATTGTCAAATTGATCACACTGTTCCCCCCCTGGGATATGTAATTGTTAAGGGATCTTGAGTTCCATTGTGGAAAACCCCACTATACTAGTCTGTTATGTGGGATGCACTTCACAACTAGAGCCCTATTTACTCCTCCTTGGATGATTCTTTCGCTGGGAAAAACAAAAAGGGGGGAGGAATGAGAAATAATAATGAGGAAAGCTAGTAGATTTTTCCCAAAAATACTTGAAATGGGAACCACTAGAGCCCCCTTAGTTTCCCATTCATTTGGCCTTAGGTACTTCTGCCCCATCCCCAACCCACTGGTTTAATGGAAACCCTTACAGCAGTTCATTTTTCGTTTCTTCTGCCTGCTTGGTTTATTATTTAAACCCCAACTGGTCTGTGATTGCTGGTTCTGCTTTAACTTTGAACCCCCTTATTCTGTTGGAATTGCTTTGGCAGACTCAGTTTCTGGGGCCATTTTCTGATTCGTGGCAGTCTCTGATCCACCTCTCCAGGCCTGTAACCCCAGTTACTTAGCATCTCAGCATCCTATGTTGCAGTTGCTTATTATGCCTCTGGGTTCGTGGGTGCCTGCCTCAGTGGTCTGACACAGTGCACACTGACACTCTGACACTGACACTCTGATCTGCAGCAGTGTTCCCCAGCCTGTCTGTTGTTCTGGGTGGAGACAGGTGGAGCAACTTTGGGCCTCACCCTTCCCCCTTGGAGTCTCTGATGGCCTCTGCAGCCCTGGAGAGGCTGACACAAGCTGCCTTGGGCACTGCTGTTCCCTTGGCAAGCAGAGAGTTAAGTGCACAAATCATTGCAGACCTAACATTGCACTGCCCATCTCAGACTGGGTCTCCTGGCTGAGATGGAGCTCCAGAACTGCAGAGGACCTGACAAGCTTGCAACAGGGAGGACTATAGAAGGCTGTTAAACAGCTCTGGGGCTATCAGGGAGAGACTTGCCATCCCCATCGGTCCCTGCACTTTTTCTAGTTTTATTATCTGCTCCTGGTAGGGTCAGTTACAATTGTGGTGCTGAGACCTTCCAGGTATCTGGAGAAAGTAATTCAATGATCTGAATATTCAGGAAATAAGAGTGTGGAATGTTGTGCCACAGTTTCCTTGTCTCAGTTTCCCTCAGTTGCTGTTTCAGTTTCCCTTGATTGTTCTGCCCCAAAATAGCAACCCCCACTTCCTGACCTTCAGAAATAATTGGACTCACATTCCAAAGGAGTCATAAAACCTCCAGATGGCCAGCCTCAACCTACCCCTTATCTGTATGACCCAGACGAGTAGTCTTCTTTGCCCAGTTTCTGTCTCAAGGCATCCTTACTCCCTACCTGCCAGAACTGAATTTATGGTTTCCTTGGACACCAGATGTGCTCAACTGTTCCCATGAGTTCTTTGTCTCCCTGAGCTAGAGAACCTATATAATGCATGACGTCCCTCGATGGGGCACTGAATACTTTGTTCTATTCAGTCGGCTTACATGGCTGTCAGTCTAACTCTCTGGGCTGGACTGCATGCTTTGAGATCTGAGTCCCAGCAGTCCTGATCCATAGCTATGGATTCTGAACTCTCAATTAACATCAGTTTCTCCCTGGGCATTACAATAAGCAGAAGCAAAACAGAACAACACTCTATCTATATGTGGTGTTCATGAGAAATTATATATTATTATGTGTACAATATGATTATATTCTCTTTTTAAAAATATCACTACTATTCAAAAACTATTTTTTTATTTTTATTTATTTTATTTTTTGCTGAGGAAATTGAGGTTAAGTGACTTGCCCAGGATCACACAGCTAGGGAATGTTAAGTGTCTGAGACCATTTGTCTGAGAGTGTCTGAGTTAAGTGTCTGAGAGATTTGAACTCAGGTCCTACTAACTTCAGGGCTGGTTCTCTATCCACTGCGCCACCTAGCTGCCCCTTAAAAACTTAATATTATTGAATTTTTCTTAAGAAGACATAGAGTGAAATTAAATGTATTTGTATTTATATTAAAATCATTATGATCCCTCTATATCTCCATAAAAATTGATATCCTTTATGATGGTCAATACTTTTTCAAGGGTTTCTCATTGATATGAAAATTAATCTCATTGATATGAAAATGAATCTTTTTTGTAAATGTTAAAGTATTTTAAGAAAAATAACCTAATTTCAAATATATACATTTTAATAATGTTACTTCTAAATTCATCGTGATTTGTTCTAGTTTGTTTTTTGTTACATTTCTTACCATAGTTCTTTTTTTTAAGGAATTTTTTTTTCCTTTTCCCATTACTGGATTTATTCTCCAAAATACCTTGGTTCTTTCTAAAATTTTATTCAGAATATTAAGATGTAATTTTCACATATATTTTAATGAATTATTATATGACTTGTATAACTTTTTTCACACTTTTGCCTTTGGCACATTATTTAATTACTTGCAAAGTAATTGCAAGTTTACTTTGACCTACTTTTGACCTGATAGTTTATTGACCTATGTGATCTTGGCCAATTTATTTCTCCTCATACTCACTAAATCTTTTCAATCTGTAAAATGAAGAGGTAACTCTTCAGGTCTAAAGTATATGGTTTCACTAGAATTAAAATGTTCTATTAGAAACCTTGTGAATATTCTATGCTATTCAAAGGTTTATCAAAACTGAGTTTGGTACATATTGGATATTTTTTATTGTTTCAACTATAAAATCTTTTTGTTAAGACAAAGTATGGATGGCTCAAGAGGCATAAAATGATAACAACTGTATTTATGGATCTAATCTACATTAGTGATTAGATAATATATGAAATTAGATTAGAAATAATTAGAGATAAGTACAAATGAGAGTCAAAGATCTCTTTCAGATAAAGAGCACTGAATGAACTGAGTAAGACATGCTAGAATTAAAGAATTATCAATAAGTTTTCAGAGATAACAGGAAAATTGTTCCCTTTTATACAGTCTCTCTCTCTCTCTCTCTCTCTCTCTCTCTCTCTCTGTATATATATATATATATAGGTAACACTATTGTATAGGCAGAGATAGGATAGGAAGCTATGAGAACGATACAATAAATATCAATCATATGTCTTCATGGATTTGAATAATTACATGATTTTAGAACATTCATGTAACTGGGGGATCTAAAATACTAGCAATAATGCTGTAAATATTTACAATAGTTGAAAAAACAATCATCTGTAACAAAATTTCAAGGTGCCAAATTTATTAAAATAATCAAAATGTTTGCTATATGGAATTGGAGAATTGTAGCAAGAGATAGAGATAAGAAATAAACTTGGGAAAGACTGCTGATTTCATTTGAATAAGAAAGTGAGATGAGGAATCTCCTTCAGCTAAATTAAATTAATATTTTCTTTGCAACTGCTAGTCTTAGGTGATTGCCCAGAACACTAAAAGGATTGTGATTTGTCAGGGTTACACAGCCAGTGTTCATCAGGATGTTAATACACATCTTCCTAGATGTGTTCAAAATGCCTCTTTTACAACATTGCAAAATTGTCAAATATTATGCCTATATAATATTCTTTATTCATCAGTCAATATTTCATCAGATGCTTGTCAAATGTTGCATGTTCTGTGTCAGGAGAGGTAGAAAGAAAAAGAATGTGAGAAAATCATACAATTACTTTCTCTGAAAGAACTCAATATATTTAAAAGGAGGACTTTGTATTATTCAGTGCTTGAAAAAATCCAAATAACTTTAATCATTAGAATAACTGAAGGGAAAAACTGACCATTTCTTTACAAAAATAATGCAATAGTCCCTCTCCCCGGCTCCATTACTATCCACACCCCAATCTATTCTTTCCAGCAATATCAATGATGCATGAAGTCCTACCCTTTCTCCATACACTTGCACTTACCTACTCCACTCCTTTCCCGAAATTAGCTCCTCAGTTCCAACTCTTAGAATCCCTTGCTTCCTTAAAATTCAGCTCAAGTATTACCTAACTCCTGTAGCTGCTAGCACCTTACCCCCCTAAATAATTTTATGTCTATTTTATATTTATCTTTATATGAGCTTTCTTCCCCCAATAGAATTTAAACTTATTTTTCACTTGTTTTTTGCATCGCATTCCCAGAATCAAACATAATGACTAGCAGATAGCAGATGCTTAAAAAATGCTTGTTGTTTGCTAGAGAATTTATTCATCTGATTATTTATATACGTGTCTTTAATTAACTCTGGAAGTACCAAACTTTTCACTTGCATCAATTGAAAAAATAATTATTTTTATACTTTTTTTCTATCATTTATCTATGGGAGTATGCTTTAAATACAAACGATTATAACCACATATTATAATTTTACTTTGAAATAAAAATACTCATGATACTATGTGCAATAAAATTGCATTAATTGATACAATTTTGACTTTCAAGATATTTTAAAATTCTGGCTTTTGTATTAATAGTTCTCTTTAATTATGAAATTATTCTAAAATTTACATGTATGCCTTCTTTTTTTTTAATTCTATGTTGCTTCTATACACTTCTAAGTTACCAATTATAAATTATTTCTATATACTTCTAGTTCATGTTTGTATAGCATTCTTTTTGATTCTTTATTTACTAAGTTTCCAAAGAATGCTTGATATTGGAAAACAAATTATTACTGCAATTAAAATGTTGTCATATCTACAGGTAAATATCGATGGTTTAAAAAAATAATTATTAGTTTCAATTGGTGAAACAGTGTGGCAGGGACTCAATCAAAATGCTTATAGCAGTTATTTTAAAATAATGAAAGAGTTTCTGCCAAAATTATACAGTAATTTGCATATAATATTGTAATAATTACATAATTATTTTAAAAACATTTAAAAATAGCAAGGACTATCAGAGTTTTATTTTTTATATTTTGCATTTTTAAATTTTTTTATGTTTATTTTGCTTTATTCTTTGATAAAAAGTGCAATGATATACATTAAAAGAAAATCAAACATTTTTCTTAACCTCATATATAGCTTCTATACTGCCATTTGAGTTTTAATTAAAGTTCTTGGAAATGTATATGCTAATTACTTCAGCAATTATAAAATGGTTTTAATTTTATTTTAAATTATGATTTTAAGCTGCTATGGTTTTTAAGTGAATAAAAACTAAAGATTAATTTTTTAGGAATTATGACATAAATAGACATATATATGTGTATAGTGCAAAGAGTAGTGGATTTGGAGTTCCAATCCCTGTTCTGCCACTTATTGCCTCTATGAACTTGTTTGGACTCTTTTAAATTAAGGATTTAAATTAGATAAGCCCTAATGCCTCTTGGCTCTAAATCTATGATACTATAATGATTGAATCATAGAATTAAAGAGCCCAAATCATCTACAGTCAGTCCACTACTGAGATTATTCATGATGATCCTTTCTTTAAAATATTACATGTTTTTGGTGTATCTCATTTATCATAATTTCAAAACAGTAGATTTAGGAGCTTATTAGCCATAGAAAATTAAGGAAAAGTTATATGCTAGAAATTTCACACACTGGCGTGACCATAGGGAAATTACTTTACTACTATGAGTCTTAGATTCTTCTTCTATATAGTTGGGAATAACAATTATCATACTCTATATCTCAAAGGTTATTTTGGTGAAAGTACTTTGTAAAATTTGAAGTACTTTATGAGTGTATGGGATATTTTTTAAACCAGACTTGTACCTATGTTATTATTGGAGTAGAGAGTTTCTAGTAAAAAGAAAAAGTTTCTTCCTACTAATGCATTTCAAAAACCTCTTTGTAATTTGTAATCTTGGGGAATTGCTTATAGTACTAAGAGATTAAGTGGCTCATCATTGGACCCATAGCCAATATGTGGTACACATACAATTTCAACCTAGGTCTTTCCAGATTAAAAGTCAGATTTTTATCTACTACACCAAGCTGATTCTCCTATGTTATTATTTCCCAATGGTGTACAATTAGTGGCAGAACTAGGATTAGAATCTAGATATATTAATTACCAGGTTTTTCCCATCATATACCATACTGCCTTCTTCATATGTTAAACTTTCAGTTTTATACATTAGTATGCTATATGTTATACAATTAAAACAAGGCAAAACAAACAAACAAAAAACAGGTCACATTCTTTTCACATTGCCTTTCGATCATTAGGCTCTCCCTATCTCCAAACACTTGTTCAGATATATATTTATGTTCTATGTGACTACTTATTTATTAAGTAATCTCTTCCTCTTGAAATTACTTCACATTACTTTTTTATATTCCTTTTATTTTCTTATTTGTGTGTCTCTGTGTGTTATGTATATATAAATGTATATATATATACACATATGTGTGTTATATATGTGTGTATATATATACATATGTGTATATATATATATGTGTGTGTGTATATATATATATATATACATACATATATATATATACTCTCCTTGCTTTACAATGTAAACTTCTTAATGGCAGAATATATTCAGTACTGTTCTGTTAACTTATTTGAGTCATTTCCATAGTGTACCTTTAATTGCTTGTTTGAAAATGTATATATACAGACATAAAACACACCTATATGCAAACACATATAAAAACATTTTCTGAGAAAATAGAAATTATTTTAGAATTAGTTTGCACTATTGCTTTTCTTTATTGATATGAATAATCAAAGGTTAACTATATAGAATCATGAAGAATTAATTTTGTTTGACTAATTTTGTTTCCTAAAATAATGACACTGTACTCATGAGACTAGCCAAAGGATGTGAGATCTCATCAGTATGTTGAAAAATTTTTTGGGTACCCCTGTACAAGTACATATCATAGTCTTACTATGGCTTTGTATTTAAGTGCTAATCAGTTTTCTAAGGCACAAAGAGGTTAAGTAATCCAGCAGAGAGGAGGTGTCATCACTTAATTTCAGAGTGTGTCTGCTAAATCCATGGAATTTAATCAGTATTGTAAGTCATAGATAGATTGAATTGTTTCCTTGGATTGTTGCTGAACTGGTGATGGTACTGAGAGAGTAGTTTTTTTTAACCCCCAAACTTTTAAAAGTTCTATCTCATTTCTCCATGTCTTTCATAACTTCCTTCTTTCTTTCTTCCTTCTTTCTTTCTTTCCTTCCCTCCTTCCTTCTTTCCTTCCTTCCTTTTCTTTTCTTTCTTCCTTCCTTCCTTGCTTGCTTCCTTTCATATTCATATGGTTTGAACAGATCCCACCTATCTCCCTCCCCTTTTACTCTTATAATATGCCATTTAATTTTTTTATCTTCTTTAGAAATTTTCACAATTTCTTATTTTAGTAATTCCATTTATTGAAACAAAAGTATGAGTAGAAATTGATTCAAAATCAACTAAAGTAGTAGAACATTCAGAGTTAATATAAAACAGCTCAGATTAAAACTGTCAGCTGGAAACAACTTCAAACATATCTTTAACAACTAGTATAGTAATTTAAACTTTCACTTAGAATTAAAACAATTATGATTAAAGGCTTTCAGTTTTTATTTTTCATTAGAACGTAATAGTGTAAATCTGTTGAGGCTACAAAGGTAAATTTGTTTAAGGGTGTTGGGGATTTAAATAAAACCTGGTTACTTAGAAACCTTTTAATTTATGTTCTGCTGCTCCCTGCTGTTAGAACCCTACCTCAGAGTTTAATCATGTTGATTACTATTATAAAATTTTGTGACAAATTACACAAGGAAACATAATTTAAGACAAAAAGATTTTTAAATGAATTGTTTTTTGCTTAATGATTAAATAGCATAGTATAACCAATTCTATCATATTCCTATTATTTCAGAACACAATATGTGAGTTGGAAAACAACTCAAAATTGATTACTTGATTTCTTTATTTAGTCTTGCAAGCCTAGCAATAATATCCAAAATATACTGCTAACTAAAAAAACAAATAGAAGAGATATCTGTTATTTTTGTTTGTTTTTTGATATTTGCTATTTGTAAAAAGGCAAGTTTAAGCAGAAATTTTAAAAATATATGTTTCCAGCAGGGAGGCCAATTAATGTGTGTAAACCAGAGAATTAGAATTACAGTGCTTTCCTATATAGATCTTATTCAATAGGTATACTAAAATATGATATAAAATATATGAAAGATACTTTGACCTGGGAAACCCAATTATTAAGGTTTATCAGGAAAAATTTGTGAGAGTGTTCCTTTCTTGAACATTCTCAAACTCATTATTCCCAAGGAAAAACTCTTCAATATAACCAAATATGGCTGAAGCATTATTATTAAATCCATTAACACCGAGCCTGATTTTCTTGGAAGTAGTTTGGATTCTTTTTTACCTTTTGATCTATATTTTTAAACATTTTCTTTCATATTCTGCACAGAACTTGACCATTTAATATATTGGCTGAAAGTCTCACAAAAAATATTTTGTATGTTCCTTACTCTCTTATGTTTATTCCAAATAGTCTTATCTTAGTTATTGTTCTTAGTTCAGAAGGTTCTACCACATGTCAGGCACATATAGTCCATGGATTTGGATTGGAAAGATCTCTAAATTTGTATATCTCGCATTTCTTTTGAACTATTCAAAATAGCATCTTAACTCTAAATTTATATGGTATTTACTCTTTCTTAAAATTTTTCATATTTTCAGTATAAAAAGAAGCAGAGAAGTATTCCCAGGTTAATAACATTCTCATCACTTTTCATTAGTAATTCTCATCCCCTATTTTTAGTATAAAGGCAGTCTGACTCATGTAGAGGAGTTTCACAGCAAATAGTGGTAAAGTTATCTGTAACATTTATTATTTTTTGCCGTTCCTTTACCTATTTGTTACCTAAAAAGTCCTAGTAAGTATGAGGGAGAGAGTCTCTCCACTTCAGTTGATGTAATCACATATAAAGGAACTGGATTATAAAATCTATAAGACAGATAGATAGTTGCCCTCTACTTCTAATGTTACAGTCAGAGAGCCCAGAGTGTAATTACAAGGGTGTAAGGAGATGTTAAGTTTTCTTACAACCCATAAAGATGTTTGAATATAACCTTAATCAATTCGAAAGAATTTTAGGACTCTGGTCATTGAATAATGACAAATGATACTAGCAAGATCAGAGATACCTCTTTGGAATATATACATATACCTATATAAGTACACAATATACGTATATATAATACATTACATATATGTATTAATATTGTTACTTTTAGCCATTGCTCTCGAAGAGAACCAATAACATCAGGAGAGTGAATTGCGAGTTTTTACGTGAGGTTTTACGTGAGGCTGGACTATACAAAGTCATCAATCTCATTCCCTCCTCCAGGATCATATGAGACCAGTGGCAAGATATAGATGAGGATTAGACATGAACTCAGATGCAGTAGAAGACCTTGACTTTGTTAAACTAAGGTTTTTTTCCAGGTCTCAGTTTTTCTGAGACAACACCTACACAGTAATTTAAGGCTAGGTAAGAAATTGAGGCAAAATATGCGCAAGTTAGCCTATTCAAAAAAAAAAAAAAAAAGAAAAGAAAAGAAAGAAAAAGAAAAAGAAAAAAAACTGAAATAGGAAGACCTAAAGGGTTTCCCCGCAACTCAAGTTGAGTGATCAAAACCCACACAATGACCAAGTAAGGACTGGACTGGAACCTATTACTAGACAATCACTGTGGGCCAGAGTGATTTGTGTTTAAGGTATGGTCCAGTAGCTCCATTTGACCTTTATACATTTGTACTTTGAGCCAATTTTTATTTGTTTTTGAATATATTAATAAACATATTACACAGTTTTTGGAGCATATATTAAATTTAATGCAAATTTATAGTTTTTCCAAAGGATCATAACATATTGTCTCCAGTCCAGAGGATTCACAGTGTTGACGTGTTCAAAAATAGGTCATGAGAGAGGAAAAAGAGATGATGAGTTCACCCTTCTCCAGAACTAAGCCAGTATCAGGCAATCAACTCTTTTCTTTCTATTTTTCTTAGCTAGTAAAGTATATGAAGCCATCTGGTTGCTATTTTAAAAGAGAACCTAAATAGGAAGGGAGAAATCTTTATAACCAAACTCCTTTTAAAAATAAAGTTTTAAAGATGCCTGAGTTTTAGTGCTCTATCCTTAACAAAACTTGATAAAATTTCTTCCTGTGGTTTATATCTCCCTCCTCAGATTAATGTCCTGACTTTTCCTTCTTACTAGAAATATTTGGGGCATTGTTTATAATGCAAGTAATTTAGCTAGCTTTCAGCAACTTGATCTTACTTGGCAAGCAAAGCATTTTCAACTAATCAGTACTTATTTTCAATAGTACTTAGCTTATAAACCTTTGTTTTTCATCAATTCAAAGCACAAACTTATCTGTCAGTTCTTAGGACTCTTATCAGCTTTCATGGATAATTCCCTCTGGAGCTCACTTTCTCCTACTTAGCTAAACTATTTTTAGTAAAGCATTTTTTTTAATGGGATTGTTTACTGCACTTCCTCACTCCATTTGCTAAGCACTTTTTTTTTTCCTACTCTGATCCATTTTAGTTGTAATAATACCTTGGGGATTTTTTCTTTTTGCTGTTATGGGTTGGTTCTCTCCTCTTTCTGACTTCCAGAGGTTGAATTTCAATAGAGTACTTGAAAGATGTTTTTAAGTCTCCTACTACAAAATATCCTAACAAATCAACAAATTCAAATTAACATTGTACAATTGTAGGGATAGTAGGAAAGAGTCATTAAATCTAACCCCCTCATTTTAAGAATAAAGAAGCTAAAGTCCAAGATGCAGTGTCTTAAACAAGTTAGGATTTGCTAAACAGTAGTGAAATGAGAACTAGAACTCTCTTGTTTCATGGTTCAGTGTTCTTTCTATTAATACATTTTGCAGAACCTTGAACATTACAAAGTACTATAGGAAGATGTCTAATGTTCACACTTTATAAATGAAATATTTTTAAAATAGAAAATTAAATTGATGTATTTTTGTGAAAGTGTCTATATATCCCTTTAGTAAATCTTAAAGAAAATGTTAAAATTTAGAAACATTTTCTCCTTCAGAATCAGAGAATCCATAGTGGTGAAAGATGGTGGATTAGGAATCTATTTCCCTGTTCTTCTACAACATAAGGAATCTATCATACTTTAAAATGAAATTCACAGAGATTATATTATACTATTATTTCTACTGAAATACCATGCATTTGTGTAGCACTCTGGAATTTACAAAGTATTTTCCTCATAGTAACCCTGTGAAGTATATAATATGGATATCACTATCCCTGTTTTCCAAACAAGAAAATTATGACACAGTTAAGCAACTTGTCCAGGATGGCATAGCTAGTAGGTGTCATAGCTCAATCTAGTACTCTTTGCATTGTATTTTAATGTCTTTTCTTTTGCCCAACACCCTTCCTAAAGAAATTAGTACTAAACTCTGCTCCATTAATTG
This sequence comes from Myrmecobius fasciatus, assembly GCA_023553655.1. Classification (NCBI taxonomy): domain Eukaryota; kingdom Metazoa; phylum Chordata; class Mammalia; order Dasyuromorphia; family Myrmecobiidae; genus Myrmecobius; species Myrmecobius fasciatus. The sequence goes on along the minus strand of JAJPUD010015911.1, from coordinate 5,155 downwards.
TATGATATTGTTTTTGGCATCCCTAATTGGATAATTCTAGATCTATCATATAAATAGACCTATGTTTGAAATGAATACAAAATTTGAATCTAAAAATTATTAACAGTAATGGGAGAAAGTATTACTGTATACTTCACCCTGATTAATGCTTCAACCTTTATGCTTTTGAAATTTTAAAAGCCATTTTATTACCTCTTTGAATCATCCTCAAATGATGGCTGAAGAATCAATCCTAGCATCTTTTCTTCATTATGTTAATTAATTTCTGCCCAGATTCCACCATTTTTATATATCCTACTAAAGCAATCTATCATTATGCTAAGGCAAAAGAAACTCAATCCATCATTGCTAGATTCTGATAGAGGACTATAAAGGGGGGAATGCAAGTCATCTTCCCAGTAGTAATCAAACAGCTGTGATACATGCCACTTTAATCTTGTTTCATCATATAATAGATGGCTTTCTTCTTCATGGGCACTTGTTTCAAAATCTTCAGACAGATGGACTCTGATGCAAAGGCTTTATTTAGTGGAATTTAAGGCTGTGAACTAGTTATTGACAAATACTACATCATCAGTTCCAGTTGAAGACACAGACTAATAAGTAGAACATTGGCACTAATCCTTATTTAATCAGCCTTAAAATGGTAATTTCAAATTGATGAGGGCATAGGGAATAGATTTTGTACTCATAAAGTGCTTCTAAAAATATCAGTGATATGTGTACACAATCCAAGGATGAAATTAGAGCTTTCAGAATATATAAGAGCAAACTCTATAGAATACATCTAAAGAATCTTATAAAAATATACACATGCATACTCTTTCTAGCCTCTCTAATAATCTATAAGCATATTTTGTTGTGAAGCTTTTAATCCACATGAGTTAGAGCAAAGAAGATATAAAACAAGAAATCCAGCATAAGTATTAGAGAGATATATATTGTCATTACTGAGTAATATTCACAATAATAATAAAATAATTCACATTTATATGATGTAAGATTTTCAGAACTCTTTAAGGGAAGTTAAGGGCAGAACTGGGAAGTTTTGTGTTTCATTAATTTTGATTTCCTAGAAATACCTTATTTCTGTTTATCCCCGATTGTCCCTCTTGGTGATTGATTACTTTCCCATATTTTCTTATACTCAAGAAATGATCTGATAAATCCATTACTTTGAGTTGATAATTATGAGAATTGGAAAACATACTAAGGAATGACTGTACAAATCAATATGAATGAATACATAAAAGGAATATAATGACTAATTTAACATGTGTGTTGTTCATTTGTTTTCAGTCTACATTATTCTTCATGACCCCATTTGGGGTTCTCTTGGCAAAGATAGTGACATGATTTGCCCTTTCCTTCTCTAGCTCATTCTATAGATGAGGAAACTGGGACAAACAGGGTTAAGTGACTTGCCCAAGGTCACACAGTAAGTGCCTGAGACAAGATATTAACTGAGAAAGAGGAATCTTTCAGACTCTAGGGCTGGCACTCCATTTTGCTACCTGGCTGCCCCAATTGAATATCAAAAGCAAAAGGGGAAAAAGAACATTAGGAATTTTTAATATGGAGAAATATTTAAGATTGAAGACTATAGGGGAAAAATTTTGTTATCATTAATAAACATGAAAACATTAAGAAAAGGAAAAATTTGAGGAAAATAATTAATTTGGGGTACCCAGTTGGAAATGCAGAACTGAGAAATGGAAGGGTTCTATTTATAGTACTGAAAACCATTTATATAAAAGTGAGAGTTGAAACTCTCTATGGTCACTATGTAAGAGGAAAAAAATGACTGAACAACATATTTAGAGAAAGTATATTTAGTGGTCATGAAGAAGAAGAGGAACTAAGGAAGTAGGATCTTGGCCATTTGTTAGATGTCACAGTGGAGTTTTCTTTTAAATGTGGATTGGTCTAGATGGCTGCTGAATTGCTTTCTCTCTCATATTTTTATGATTCTTTGATTCTAAGTCATAAACCAATATATGTATATATATATATGTATGTACTTCTCCTATAGTGTCTAGAAATGAAAGATTATTCAATACTGCCAAACTTTGCCAACAAGTAAAAGAAGTAAGGACAAAGAAAAGGACTTTGTAGAGTTATGGATTTTGGAGAGATCACAAAGTCATAACCAGAATGGAAATTTTGGCTTTTCATAGTTAATTTACTCATATTCTCCCTCAAAACAGCCACTCTGTAACATGAGGTAAAAAATGTCAATAAATATTGCCAATTTGACTTAATTTGGGGAACAAAAGAATGTTGTTGTTGTTCTCAACTTTGTGACACCTTGTGGGGTTTCCTTGGCAAAGATATTGAAGTGGTTTGCCATCTCTTTCTTTAGCTCATTTTAGAGATGAGGAAATTGAAGTAAAACAATGTTAAATTACTTGCTTTAGGTCATATAGCAAGGAAATGTCTGAAGCCAGATTTGAATTTAGGAAAGTGAGTCTTTCTTACTGTAAGCCAGGAACTCTATCCACTATGTCATCTAGCTGCCCCCCAAAAAGAATGCTATAGTTGGTTTTTTAAGCCCAAAGACAAGAAATTGTGACTATAAAAACAACCTTAGCTTAAAATTATTATTATCTTATTATCTCATTATCTTCAAAGCTATGGGAAGCATTGTCATTACTTCCTTATAATTCACAAATCTAGCTTCAAGTTTGTCTAAGTTCACAATGATTTTGTTATTGTTTGCTTCATCATTTTTCTAGGGTCAGGTAAGTTTGCCTCCTACTTGTGACATGATTTATGAAGTGGGGTTCAGCACCAAATGATGTGGTTCGAGTATCAAAATGATATGGGCGACATAAACAACAGATGATGGTAGGCACAAAAAGTTGGGGTTCAATCATGTGAAGAATTCACAATAGCCATTCTCTTCGACAAAAGGTAGATTTATTTAGGGAAGAGGTTGCAGACAAAATGAGGGAATAAAATAGACATCAGGAATGGTAAATATGAAATAAAGTGGAAAAACATATGAAAGATAAGTTCCTCAGTGAAGCTCACAATTATTCATGGAAAGGAAATACCCCCCTGAGGTTGGGGCATGCCCTTAGCTAGCAGGTTAGATCCTGAAAGAGACTTATCACCTTAAAATAGTTAGTTAGCTATAAGGAGGAGAAGTGAGATTGGGAAGCATAGTGGAGTTAGTGTGGAGGGTGAGTCTCAGGGGTTTGACATAACTTAGATTTCAGACTGGCTCACATCCCCAGAAGGTGAGACCATGGAGCTAAAGTGATATCTATCAGAAGGTTCTCCCTGCCTATTTCAGGGATTAATTTTTATCAATTCCTCTGCTAACCACACCTTATCATTTGTATCAGTTTACCATACTCTGTTTAGGTCCTTGGGTCCAGCATCTCACTCTCACCAATTGGGCTTCAGTCACTTTTTCCATGTGTTCAGTGTTACAAAATTATTAAAATTACTTACACCTGATTCATAAAACATCTAGCTAGTGTCAAATCCTTCCAGCACTTCCAGCAGAGAAAGTAACTTTAACTGTCAATTCAGAATTCTGGAGAACTTAAGGAATTTTTCATTTAAGCTAGATTGGGAAATGCCTTCTGTATCCTGGAAACTAACTAAAGAATAGAACTATTAAGGACTAAAGAGTCCTGTAAACAAGACAGTTTACAATCCTTGTTCTCAAGATACTCACATTCTAATGGGGGAGATAACATGCAAACACCTATGAATAAACAATGTGTATACACAATAAATGATCCACAAGGAGACCAAGCAGGAGACTATCATAATTGTCTTAAAATGATAAGAGCCTACTACTATGGTGGAGCCAGAATAAGAGGAAAGAAAGGGACCTTTATCAGAAATGTTGCACAGAAAGAATCTATAGGACTTGACAACTGATTGAATATGGAGCACAGGTGGAGAAAATGAGACAAGGATCACACCTAGGTTGTGACTTAATAGATTTGGACTAGGATTTGGACTGAAGCACAAAGGGATTGATTGACTTACCTAAATTCACACAATAAGTGACAGAGGAGGATTTCTTTAGTCACACATCTTCCTGACTCCATGTTTAGAACTTTATCCTCAACTGAATCCTGAATTCAAATGAGGGCCAGAAATGAAGGGGGGAAATCACTTTTAGTCAGAGATAAGGTAATGGGACAAATTGGTGATACTCCACATTTTGGGAAGAAGAAAAACAGAATCCCTTAAAATGGATCTTTTAAAACTGAAAAAAAAAGAGTTTAGAGTTCTAACAGCAATAGATAAGAATACATGATTACTTGAGATAGCTGAAGAAAGACTGTGTACTAAAAAATGCTAGTTAATATAAAGCTATTTTACTACGCTCAAAGTAATTTAAAAGGCTGGCTTCAAAAAAGATTATTCAATTTTACTGTTAAGTGTTATCTCTCAGAAGTATCATGACATAGAAAGCAGACCTTGGAACCAACTGGTTCTGGATTCAAGTCCTGTTTCTGCCACACATTAACTAAAGATTCTTGGAAAGACATTCTTTCACTATTTTATGCAACTTCCTAAAACTATAAATTGAAGAGATGTTGACCTACATCAGTAGAACATATTTTCCTCATTCTCTACCAATGAAATCAACAATAAATTCTTATGTTTTAATGCTTGTTGACACATGAGGAAGTGTACTTCTTTTCCTCTTGATGAAGCAGGATTTAGAATACAGATGATTTAAATGCAAAGGGAAATTGATTATAAACACTACTGGCTTTGTGAAGTTAGATATCCCTAGAGGATATCATTATAACAGTTCAATTGCTAATGAAGCAATTGTTACTTACCTGTGACAAAACAAACAAAAAAATACAAAAACTGATGCTAAATGTAGAGAGTAGAAGCCCGAGAATATTGTGCACCACAACAAGATTATGTGATGATCTACTGTGATGGATTTGGCTCTTTTCAGCAATGAGGTGATTCAGTGCAATTCCAATAAATTTGTGATGGAAAGAGCCATCTGAATCCAGAGAGATCTCTTTATGGAGACTGAATGTGGATCAGAACATAGTATTTTCACCTTTTTGTTGTTGCTGTTATTTGTTTGCTGTTTTTTTCTTTCTCTTTTTTCTTTTTGATCTAGTTTTTCTTTTTTTCTTTTTCTTTTTTTTTTTTTTTTTTT